>CM057927.1:0-204951 GCA_030141595.1 Chydorus sphaericus
TGGCGCGTTTTCGACCAAAAAAAAAGTTTTTAACATATTTAGTCATTATGGCAGGCTGTTTTCTATGATATAAGCATACCACAAGAAAGCAAATTTATTTCTGATTCTAACTGCTATTTCAGTTTTTAACGAATCAGCGATTATAAGTAAACAATAATGATTTTATTAAACTGTCCCAAGTAGCCCCGTACTTTTTTTACGTTTTCGAAAAAAATGAACTTCATTAAAAAATTGTATTAAATTTTGTATTTGAAAATAAGACATTTTGAAAGAAGATTTAAAAAGAGAAAAGAATAGGCTACAAGATACACCTAAATGTTTTATCAACGATGCTTCATAAAAGAACTAAAAATCCCTAAATCAGTTTCAATTATTTTTTGTCCCAAGTAACCCCGCTCTCCCCTACTCCGTTTCCGATGCAGCATGCAAAATTCTGGATTTTAATATACCTTAGCTGTTAATTATTTTGATGCGCATTTACTTTGCGTGTTTAATTTATTATGTCGGACTTGCCCGTCGGTGCCCGTCGGTGACTTGTCGCCTTAACGGCTACCTTCTTGGGTGACTGAGGAAGCATGACTAACTACAAGGAAAGGAGAACCTGTATGAGGTGAAAACAAGGTCGTATCTTGAGATAGAGAGGTTCGGATAGTGATAACTTGACACCATATACACATGACACGAGGCTGAGCATATAAGAAAACTTCCTGAGCTTTTTTTCCCATCATCGTTGGTCGAAAGTATTATTAAAATGTCGTCATTTTCGTCAATTTTGGTTGGTCTAGCGCACAGAATACACTTGGAAACTGCCTTCTAGCGATTGGCTAAATACTATTTCCAAAATGGCGTTGTTTACTTGATATTGGTTGGTCGAGCTCTATTTCCATTATTGTTTATACATATATATATATTCCATTTAGCCTGCAGGCCAGTTTTTTACGTTCCATTAAATAATTTTAAACACCTCATTTAGTTCTAGATAAAAATAATAATATCTAAAGTTTCAATTGTCTTCTTGTTTACGAAGCTGAGCTACTATCAAACTATTGTATTTCAACCATATGGTGAATTCAATAAACACGTTGCACGCAAGATTCGTTGCTTGTTCAACATACGAGAAATATTACTATAAAATAAGATAAAAATTTCACAATTTTAACAGTCTTTTACCAACACAAGAAATTGCTATAGGACAACTCAACCCACACATACAAACGACATAAGATTGTCTTGGCAAGTAGTCTGGAATGGACAAACTTTATTTTTTTCGTAATAAGTCCGCAATTGAAAACAGACGTTCGTTAGCAGTAAGAACTCAATTTCATTCGAATTCCTGTTGGTGAGCCACGCTCTCGTTCTCCTTTACGTTCGTTTTTTTGTGATGAACGCGTTCTCGTTTGTGCTATTTTTTAGTTCATTTTGCGCATCCATTGAGTAGCATTGTAAAAATTGTCAAAAATTCTTTGAAAAAAAACGAAAAAATTATAACCAAATAGGCTACGCTTTAGAGAGGCTCTTAGAAGGGAATACGGATCATTGAAAATTCTAGGCGTTGGATCACAATATATATATATATATATATATATATATATATATATATATATATACTAGCTGGCCCGCATTTCGGCTTCGCCCGAAATATATTTTTAATTTGTTTGGCTTGTATGTTCATATTCAATATTGTATTCAACCAAATAGTGCCTGTTGCACACCTGAAAAGGTTAACAACTACCCAAACCTTGGTTTGGGTAGTTGTATTTTCCATAATGACTCGTTTTCCGTTTACCTGCAACTGTTTAATTCTTTACTGTATCAATCAGCATTTTTCTTGATACATTTTATATTTTGTCTTAATAATAAGTTGTAAATCGGGACATACGCATTTTTCCCATTATATTACCTGTAATAACAACCATTTAAATTTGTTTTTTGACCTATTACCAATTCCTCAGGCGGCCTTTGGCAACCTTTGTTCTGGGGCTTTTAAATCAGGTTTCTTCGCTTGACATTAAATTGTTTTATACATATAGATAAATTGTTTTACTATATATATATAATTGTGAAAGTATTACAATCAAATGCTTTGTCTTCCTAAGATTCGTCTTGAGCGTGTTTGTGGTAGGAGCTTTATTCATGCTGCCCCTACTGTGTGGAATTCTCTTCCTCTCTCTCTACACAGGGAGTTATCTCTGAGCTCATTTTCTAGTAGTCTAAAGTCCCACCTATTCAGACTTAATTGTACTGTGTAGTTTAATTACTCAATTTTCTATTATTTGGTGTTTTACTATTTGCAGCACTTTTGATCAGTCTTCCAAAGAATGTAAAGGGCGCTTTATGAATCGAAATATATTATTATTATTATCAAATGGATTGAATTTATGGCATGCTTTATGGAATAATAATAATTGTCGTGATACTACTTTGTGTAGAAGTGATATACTGATGTGTAGACGATTCATATTTGCGCACGCCATAAAGCATTAAAAAATTATTGCGAGCCAGCGGAGTTTTTTTAGCGAAGCGAAAAAAATGAAGCGTAGGCGGAGCTGATAAGTCGTGCATAAGCGTGAATAAAAATTTAAGCCTAGGGACTATATTTTTAATGCTGTCCGGTGTCTGTCCAGGTTTTTGTCACTTCCTTTGTCAGGAATTTTTATTCACGCTTATGCACGACCTATCAGCTTTGCCCTGAGGCCGCGTTGATTTGAACAAGCATTCCTGTCTAGGGAATTATTCATTTTTGCTGTCCTGTGTCTGTCCAATTTACACATATACACTTACTGTTTGTTTGTTTGTAAGTTTACTTCCTCACTAGGGACGAATATTTTTTCACTGGCCGGTGTCTGTCCAAAATACACATATACACTTACTGTTTATAAGTTAATGTCTGTCTATGGACACATTTTTTCACTGGCCCGTGCCTGTCCAAAATTCTACATATACACTTTCTTTGTTTGAGTAAGGCTAAATGGTTTTCGTGTGTGCGACGAGAATATGTTGGGGATGAGGGGTAGTAAATATACGTTTAATTACAAGTAACGTTGGTTACAACTGTATCTGCCTTTAAATCGTTAATTACCAGATTCCTATTACGTTTTTTTTATAATACGGCTATGCTGGATTACTGTTATCCAAAAGGCGATCTGAAAAACTCTGCTTTACTATCTTATATATATATATACTTACTAACAGTTTTAAAGCTAAAAGATTATAGAGCCTTAGTCATAATGCAGCACTATAACTATATATGTTTGGTATCATACAACCTAAATTTGCAAATCCCATGGAATTTTATTAAATAGATTGCGTCTACATAAGAAAAATACTTTTTAGATACTTTATGATATCGATAGAATATAGTTAGCATAGCATAATTTACCTGTAGTCCTTGATGAGACTAAATGAGGCTTCATCTTAATCCAGTCAGGGAAAGCTTATCTAAATTAAAAATTGCTAAAAAGCATATCATCGTGTTCAGCGTGAAAAACTGACCAAGATTGCCATCCTAAATTTCAGATTCCGAAAATTGAAATCCTGAAAAAACGGATTTGCTGCATAAAAAAAAGGAATTTCACTTTTTTTATCTTTTAAATTTTGGCCCATAAATTTATCAACACTTTCAAAAATACCTTTTTATCAAAACATCACTCATTATCGAAATAAGACGAAGGAAACCAACAGTTCAGTTCAAAATCCTTCTGGCTCGTCCAATCAGACGATAACACTTGATTTATATCCCAACGATCCGATGGATTCTTTACCAGAGAATTCTCGAGGAGCTCCCGAATGGCAGAGTTCTCTGGGGCGTTCAAAATCTCTGGTAATACCACTTCGTCTTCTGACATGATCTGCTCTACTGTTTCGAAAGGTTCCTTATCAAAGATCATCAAGTGTACCAAGACACCCAAGCTGAAGATATCCGCTTCGGGTCCGACGATCCTAGTCCTTCTATACCACTCCTTGCAGGCGTACAGATCGGTTCCAGCATTAACTTGAAACGTCTTCTCTCCCTTTGAATACCTTCTGGCACATCCAAAGTCGATGAGTTGAACTAGATATTCGTCCTCACCTTTCTTGGAGACGATTGCATTTTCTAATTTGATGTCTAGATGAACTTCACCAAATTTATCTTTGGCCCGCACTAGGATTTTGGGACTTTTCATTTCAGCATTTTTAATTTTTGAAAAATAGAAATGGAAGGTATGAAGCTGAAAGTAGGTAAAAGAAATTGCGAAAAATTCACTAATTCTCGCAAAAATAAATCCAGGAAAATCCCCCAATGCAAAATGCAGGAAAAAGCGTTTAAAAATTGCATTTAATTATATATTTTGGCAGATTGGTAGAAGAAAACTTGATCTTGATATAATATAAAGTAAAAATGTAAAACTACATCGAAGCAAAAAAAATGTCAAACTATTCAATAAATGAAAATAGTTGATTTTTTTGAATTTTTTAAAATGAAACAACGATAAAAAAAAATTATCATTAGGCCCGATGAAAAGATTTTTACAGATAACACAGATCAATACGTTACCACCGAGCTAAGTCGCACTCAGACAGTTGAAGTACTAGCTATAGGTTTTTAATTAACTATAGCTCGGTATGTATATGTTTTTGCACCCTTCACTGTTTGTTAAATAAACCACGACGAAAGCCACTTTTTCTTCGGAGATACAGGGGGTGGTTATAAAGCTTTGAGTGATCTCATGTACCACCTCCTTACAGTTCCCAAGTTCTCAACCCTTAGGCGGCCTCCGTATCCGTATCTCCACAGAAAAAGGGGCCAGGTATTTGCGCCTGAAAAGATGAACAAAATTGGATAGATAGTTCCGCCTGTCGAACGGTTGATTCCATTCGAATCCGCTCATCGTTACAAAACATACATGGAAAACTAAACGAACTAACTCTATCTAAAACATAAACTATCTAAAACATAAACTGTTATAAATATTCTAAATCACAAAATATGATCAAGTTAATAATAGAGTAGTTATCTTTATCCAATGATTTACTCTTCATCGGCAATTAAATGAGTTGATATAGTCTATCAAAAGAATCGAGAGAATCTGTCGTTTCGGTCCCATAGCTGTCGAACTATATCCTTTCAGCCACATTTGAAAAGTAAAGAGATGGTTGGTATGTCTAAAATAAGTGTTTGAAATATGTACTGATTGATATGGGTTTCTGTTTAAATATACGTATTACATGATCTCTTTTTATTGTAAACAACAGTATTAAATAGTATACCAATTGAATTTGGTAATAAAGAGAGACAAAAATAAAGTTAAATAAATTTCATGTCCTCAAAATTGAAATGAACAGTTATGCCAAGTATGTCAGGATTGATTTCCATGTTTAAAAAAAAATTAAGTTAATATATGCTGTTAACACCATAGAGGCATGGGAATAAAAGTAGGATAATGATTGCGAGCGAAGCGTGCCTAATATTATATCAATTCCCTGCTATACATTTCCTTATGGGGCTTATGAATCCTACACAGCAGTATATCAGTATATGGTCTCTCCCAACTTTTTCAGACCCCTCCGACACATTCTTGTATTGGCTGTTTCTGGCGATCTGGGATTTTTCATATTAATTGCTAGCCTGAAAGGCGAGCTTTTAAGTAAGTGACTGTCGTTTGACCTTGAAACGACTTTGAAGAAAAATACATGTATATTCTATTTTTCTCGGCTGTACGGGGCTGTATCTTCGTAGTTAGTGAACCAAATTTGATTTTTTATAGCTCAAAAAATCAGAAATATTATGGGACTGCTTTTGAACCCCAAATTTGTTTTATTCCGTTACGTAATTGTCTTTATTTTAATTATTTATTCTTCGAGCAGCAATGGAGTAGGGTAAAATTCCGCTAGATGGAAAGAAAAGTTTATTGGAGTAATTTTTTATTTATTTTCCCGTTCAACATTGAACATTTGAAATGTTATTGTATAATGAACTTTATTGTTAATAGCTTTCTTCGCCTATTCCACATATTTTTTTACAATATGTTTATTAAATGTAGGGGAAATAATTATTCAAACTTTTCCCCATTTTATCCAATTTCCAATTCTACTTTCCCATAGCTTTTGTTTCAAATAGAAAGTGGTTTTGTAACATGGAAAAGTACTATGGGGTGCCATACGACACTCGTTTTCAATGATTAATAGAATTGATTTGAATTGTAGTAGAATTGATATAGAATAGATAGTAGAATTGTAATAGAATTGATTTTATCATGAAACAATGATTTCCAAAATACCAAAACAAATTATTTTTATTACAACAGAAATGGTTTAGACAGCTATACAAATGATTTACTAGGTTACATTGGTGATTCGACGTCCATACTATTGATTTGAATAGTCATTTAATTGATTCAAAAGTTTCAGAAATGATTCAGTCCCATAATTGATTTTAACGGCTACAGAATTGATTTTGACGGCTAAAGAATTGGTTTTAATGAGTGCAGAAATGTTAATATGACTACATAATTTATTTAAATACGTATCATAATCATTTTCACCCAAATAAATGAATCAACCGGCTTTAGAAATGATTTTCATGGCTACAGAATTGATTGACCATCCAAATAATTGATTTCGATAGTCCACATAATTGATGCAACATTTTCCGAAATGATTCCACAATTGAACGCATCATTTTGACATTTTGAAGCTACGGAAATGTTTTTAATGCTTACGGTGCGCTAACGTCAATCATTCCTGTGGTAATTAGAATCATTTTTTAACCAGTCAAATTCATTTTTATAGATGCAAATGATTGCTGTCAGCAATTTAATCAATTCTGTAGTAGTAAAAATCAATTCCGTGGCTATCAAATCAATTCTCTAGCTATTAATATAAATTCTACAGTCGTTCAAATCAATTCCGTAGCACTTAAATCTTTTTTTTTTTGTATGTATAGAAAGAGCAAAGTCTTTTGAAAAAAATGGAATCATTTCCATAAATGTGAAATTAGTTCAAACTATTTGAATCTTTCATATGGACAGTAGATCAATTCTGTAGGCGACCCAATCATTTATGTTGTGGTTAAAATAATTTATTTTCTTATTTTAGAAAACATTATTTTATCGTAAAACTATTTTCAATAATGATGAAAAGTCAGTTGTCGTATGGCACCCCATAGGTCTTTATATTTTTAGCCAATTTAGGACAAGTGGATACAACAATTGTAAATTTGTAATTCATCTATAAAGCATATACGTCTCAAACGAAGGTAAATTTGTGTCCGACCCATAAAAGGTCACAGCGTTCTGTACGTGGAATAAAGGGATAGTGAGGCTTGGAAAGCAAAAACAGGCATTGTGGGCCATGTAAGCACATGTCATCCCCCAACACACAATTGGGTTTTCGATCCATGACGAAGAAACTGGCCAATACCTTGGTAATACAATCATATGACCACTGTTGCTTTGGGTCATCAATATTTTTGCTCTCCATGTATAAAGCTTGATCGCCAGGAGAATCTACATGTTCACCTCCAGCAGTGAGGCAAATTGAGGCCTTGCAGATGGCAAATTTGTGGGGGTCACTGGGTAGTTGAATTCTTTCCCAGTTTGCCTGGTTCTTGTTGGACTCTCGGCAAGGTGTCGCAGTTGCGAACTTCCCCGGTTTTTCAGAATCGAATTGTAGGCAGTAGTATTCTTTGTCTGCTTTGATTCGGTATGATTGAGCTGAGGACACTAGAAGAACCACCAGGAAAGCAGCGTGGATTGTTGAAGGCAGGATCATCCTGAAGACTTTAACAAGTTTGGTCTATAAAACAATGAAAACAAACCAAAATGGTTAATTATAGTTAACAAGATCTCTCGAAATAGAATCGAAACAGAAAGTGGAAACTTACTTTTATAGTTGCAATCGAAGTTTTGAACTTGTGACCAGGTTTGGAGTGAAGGAAACGTTTGGGTAGTTTTATACAGTGAAATGGTAATAGTACAGGTTGATGAACCGTGACCGCTGCACATCTGTTGGCCACATTTATTCCAAATTCATAACGACATTTTCTTCTTATTTGAAAAAAAATATGTATTCGAGAAAACAAATAGTACTAATGCGGTTCTTTGGTATTGGTAGTACGCTTCCAAAAACACAAAAAACGTGGTTAAAAACACATGTATATGGATTATTTGAGAGCGAAATGAACACATAACTTACAGTCACATATTGTCACAACACACACGTTTGTATATAGAAAAGGAACAGTAGGCGGTGATGTGAATGACCGACAAGATAGAGACCGGAGAATGTTTTAATTCAGCTTCAATGTACAAGCTTTAAAACAAACTCAAACTAAGGCAAATTGGTGGTAAAATCAGCCGATTAAAGGGTTGGCAAACTGGTTGGTTCGATCTACAAATAAGTCGATTGATGAGAAATATGTAGGTGATGCAGTAATCTAGTTGTTTCTACACATAACTTCAACTGAACAAATCATTTTTGTTCTGAATTATGCAACAAAGAACAAAGCAGTGTTGGGACGACCGGTGTCAAAAAGTGACCGCGGTCCCGGTCGCGGTCCCGGTCACATGATTTCGACCGGACCGGAGTCACTTTTTGAAATTTGCGATTTCGACCGGGATTTTTGGTGGCTTGGCAACCCGGTCTTTTCGTTACCTGCGCCATCCATTGGGAAAACTGTTTCAAAACGTCGTCTGCAAAAATTTTAGAATTTTTTACAGGTACTGTCTTGCTCTGTAAAATAACAATGAATAATTGATGAATAATAATGTATCCTTTCCCCCAGTAGTGGTAAATTGCTTGATGGAAATAAACGGACATGCTATTTAATGCGGAAAAGCAGGTGACCGCATTGATTTTTACGACCGCGGTCATGATTTCAGTGACCGCGACCGGGACCGCGACCGGTCGGATAACGGTCATCGGTCTTTGACCGGTGACCGGACCGCGGTCACTGTTTTCAAAAAAGACCGCAAGATTTGACGCGGTCGCATTTTTAGTGACCGGGTGCCAACACTGGAACAAAGGTTGTTTTTGGGTGAAATTGATTTGGGTGAAAAATTTTTAGAAAGTTTTAATCATTTTTATGTATTACTAATTTACTTTAGTTGAATTCACTTGATTTTTCTGCAGTTTGAAGAATGGTTTAAGGTACACTTTTCATAAATTTGGATAGACTTCTCTTAAATGCTTTCTTAAATCAACAATGTAGAAATGTTTCTTTTCTACATTGAAAAAAATTACCATTCATTGATTTTGCACCGAGTTCGTTACATTTCATAGTATATGTTTACGAGAAATCAAATATTCATCCAAGAATCCATAACCGAAATTTTATTTGAAAACAATAGAAAAGTTAAAAGCGTACCATTCACCAAGACATCAAGCTATAGTGTTCCTAAGTCTAAACTACAATAATTAGTTTTCAAATTCATTCAAATATTAATTTCAACTAAAATGAGAAAAACTACAAAACTCTATATATACGAGGAGGTGGTTTTTAATGCAATTTTTATGAATAATTTCGGGTTGCAAATCTATCCTCCTTGATCAAAAGTCCATGTAAGGACGTCAGAACTCAGAAGTGTGTTTACAATTACCAAATATTTGCAAGGTGTAACCATAACGGTCAGTTTCGGTTAAATTGCAAGTCTAGATTTCTTCATCAATAGTCTATATATAAGACAATTGTTTTACCTTAAGATTAGTCACTGATGTTCGAATGCAAAATGATCTCTATCAAACGAAAAGCATCTTCCAGTAGCACTCCGACGACGATGATGCCGCCTCTAGTAGCAATCGCGTTCTCTCCTGCCTTGATGAACCAACCATTACCAGGAATGTCGGCTCTTGTTCATTACCAGAGAACGACCAATGTCCTTCTCCGCCCTTCGCCAACGAAGGCGTTAGACTCAACTCTTCTTCCGATTGGATTTCACCTGCTATTACCACTCCATCGCTCACCATCGAACCTATCGTTCCAGCTAAGCGTCGAAAGGAAATCGTGGTCATCACTGATTACCAATTCAAAAAGCAGTTTGAACGGCAAGACCACATCGCTAAAGGTGGATTTGGTACAGTTATTAAAGCCTTCGATAGACAAACCCAAACGTCGGTCCTCATTAAGAGCTTTCTCATCAAGAATGTCTGCGAATGGACGGACGAAATCCCGACAGAAATCGACATTCTCATGACTTTAAACCACAAGAACATCAGTCCGATGTTGGATGCCTTCCAATCGGGAAACAATTACCGATTAACGATGCCTAATACCAATGGAATGGACTTGGTAAAATACGACGTTTCAGACGATATCAACTTGTTAGTACCATCTTTTCAATATGTGGTCCGTGAAATAGCTCAGGCACTTCGATACCTCCATGAAGACTGTTCGATAGTTCATCTAGACATCAAATTAGAAAATGCAATCTTCTCCAAGAAAGGTGAGGACGAATATCTAGTTCAACTCATCGACTTTGGATGTGCCAGAAGGTATTCAAAGGGAGAGAAGACGTTTCAAGTTAATGCTGGAACCGATCTGTACGCCTGCAAGGAGTGGTATAGAAGGACTAGGATCGTCGGACCCGAAGCGGATATCTTCAGCTTGGGTGTCTTGGTACACTTGATGATCTTTGATAAGGAACCTTTCGAAACAGTAGAGCAGATCATGTCAGAAGACGAAGTGGTATTACCAGAGATTTTGAACGCCCCAGAGAACTCTGCCATTCGGGAGCTCCTCGAGAATTCTCTGGTAAAGAATCCATCGGATCGTTGGGATATAAATCAAGTGTTATCGTCTGATTGGACGAGCCAGAAGGATTTTGAACTGAACTGTTGGTTTCCTTCGTCTTATTTCGATAATGAGTGATGTTTTGATAAAAAGGTATTTTTGAAAGTGTTGATAAATTTATGGGCCAAAATTTAAAAGATAAAAAAAGTGAAATTCCTTTTTTTTATGCAGCAAATCCGTTTTTTCAGGATTTCAATTTTCGGAATCTGAAATTTAGGATGGCAATCTTGGTCAGTTTTTCACGCTGAACACGATGATATGCTTTTTAGCAATTTTTAATTTAGATAAGCTTTCCCTGACTGGATTAAGATGAAGCCTCATTTAGTCTCATCAAGGACTACAGGTAAATTATGCTATGCTAACTATATTCTATCGATATCATAAAGTATCTAAAAAGTATTTTTCTTATGTAGACGCAATCTATTTAATAAAATTCCATGGGATTTGCAAATTTAGGTTGTATGATACCAAACATATATAGTTATAGTGCTGCATTATGACTAAGGCTCTATAATCTTTTAGCTTTAAAACTGTTAGTAAGTATATATATATATAAGATAGTAAAGCAGAGTTTTTCAGATCGCCTTTTGGATAACAGTAATCCAGCATAGCCGTATTATAAAAAAAACGTAATAGGAATCTGGTAATTAACGATTTAAAGGCAGATACAGTTGTAACCAACGTTACTTGTAATTAAACGTATATTTACTACCCCTCATCCCCAACATATTCTCGTCGCACACACGAAAACCATTTAGCCTTACTCAAACAAAGAAAGTGTATATGTAGAATTTTGGACAGGCACGGGCCAGTGAAAAAATGTGTCCATAGACAGACATTAACTTATAAACAGTAAGTGTATATGTGTATTTTGGACAGACACCGGCCAGTGAAAAAATATTCGTCCCTAGTGAGGAAGTAAACTTACAAACAAACAAACAGTAAGTGTATATGTGTAAATTGGACAGACACAGGACAGCAAAAATGAATAATTCCCTAGACAGGAATGCTTGTTCAAATCAACGCGGCCTCAGGGCAAAGCTGATAGGTCGTGCATAAGCGTGAATAAAAATTCCTGACAAAGGAAGTGACAAAAACCTGGACAGACACCGGACAGCATTAAAAATATAGTCCCTAGGCTTAAATTTTTATTCACGCTTATGCACGACTTATCAGCTCCGCCTACGCTTCATTTTTTTCGCTTCGCTAAAAAAACTCCGCTGGCTCGCAATAATTTTTTAATGCTTTATGGCGTGCGCAAATATGAATCGTCTACACATCAGTATATCACTTCTACACAAAGTAGTATCACGACAATTATTATTATTCCATAAAGCATGCCATAAATTCAATCCATTTGATAATAATAATAATATATTTCGATTCATAAAGCGCCCTTTACATTCTTTGGAAGACTGATCAAAAGTGCTGCAAATAGTAAAACACCAAATAATAGAAAATTGAGTAATTAAACTACACAGTACAATTAAGTCTGAATAGGTGGGACTTTAGACTACTAGAAAATGAGCTCAGAGATAACTCCCTGTGTAGAGAGAGAGGAAGAGAATTCCACACAGTAGGGGCAGCATGAATAAAGCTCCTACCACAAACACGCTCAAGACGAATCTTAGGAAGACAAAGCATTTGATTGTAATACTTTCACAATTATATATATATAGTAAAACAATTTATCTATATGTATAAAACAATTTAATGTCAAGCGAAGAAACCTGATTTAAAAGCCCCAGAACAAAGGTTGCCAAAGGCCGCCTGAGGAATTGGTAATAGGTCAAAAAACAAATTTAAATGGTTGTTATTACAGGTAATATAATGGGAAAAATGCGTATGTCCCGATTTACAACTTATTATTAAGACAAAATATAAAATGTATCAAGAAAAATGCTGATTGATACAGTAAAGAATTAAACAGTTGCAGGTAAACGGAAAACGAGTCATTATGGAAAATACAACTACCCAAACCAAGGTTTGGGTAGTTGTTAACCTTTTCAGGTGTGCAACAGGCACTATTTGGTTGAATACAATATTGAATATGAACATACAAGCCAAACAAATTAAAAATATATTTCGGGCGAAGCCGAAATGCGGGCCAGCTAGTATATATATATATATATATATATATATATATATATATATATTGTGATCCAACGCCTAGAATTTTCAATGATCCGTATTCCCTTCTAAGAGCCTCTCTAAAGCGTAGCCTATTTGGTTATAATTTTTTCGTTTTTTTTCAAAGAATTTTTGACAATTTTTACAATGCTACTCAATGGATGCGCAAAATGAACTAAAAAATAGCACAAACGAGAACGCGTTCATCACAAAAAAACGAACGTAAAGGAGAACGAGAGCGTGGCTCACCAACAGGAATTCGAATGAAATTGAGTTCTTACTGCTAACGAACGTCTGTTTTCAATTGCGGACTTATTACGAAAAAAATAAAGTTTGTCCATTCCAGACTACTTGCCAAGACAATCTTATGTCGTTTGTATGTGTGGGTTGAGTTGTCCTATAGCAATTTCTTGTGTTGGTAAAAGACTGTTAAAATTGTGAAATTTTTATCTTATTTTATAGTAATATTTCTCGTATGTTGAACAAGCAACGAATCTTGCGTGCAACGTGTTTATTGAATTCACCATATGGTTGAAATACAATAGTTTGATAGTAGCTCAGCTTCGTAAACAAGAAGACAATTGAAACTTTAGATATTATTATTTTTATCTAGAACTAAATGAGGTGTTTAAAATTATTTAATGGAACGTAAAAAACTGGCCTGCAGGCTAAATGGAATATATATATATGTATAAACAATAATGGAAATAGAGCTCGACCAACCAATATCAAGTAAACAACGCCATTTTGGAAATAGTATTTAGCCAATCGCTAGAAGGCAGTTTCCAAGTGTATTCTGTGCGCTAGACCAACCAAAATTGACGAAAATGACGACATTTTAATAATACTTTCGACCAATGATGATGGGAAAAAAGCTCAGGAAGTTTTCTTATATGCTCAGCCTCGTGTCATGTGTATATGGTGTCAAGTTATCACTATCCGAACCTCTCTATCTCAAGATACGACCTTGTTTTCACCTCATACAGGTTCTCCTTTCCTTGTAGTTAGTCATGCTTCCTCAGTCACCCAAGAAGGTAGCCGTTAAGGCGACAAGTCACCGACGGGCACCGACGGGCAAGTCCGACATAATAAATTAAACACGCAAAGTAAATGCGCATCAAAATAATTAACAGCTAAGGTATTTTAAAATCCAGAATTTTGCATGCTGCATCGGAAACGGAGTAGGGGAGAGCGGGGTTACTTGGGACAAAAAATAATTGAAACTGATTTAGGGATTTTTAGTTCTTTTATGAAGCATCGTTGATAAAACATTTAGGTGTATCTTGTAGCCTATTCTTTTCTCTTTTTAAATCTTCTTTCAAAATGTCTTATTTTCAAATACAAAATTTAATACAATTTTTTAATGAAGTTCATTTTTTTCGAAAACGTAAAAAAAGTACGGGGCTACTTGGGACAGTTTAATAAAATCATTATTGTTTACTTATAATCGCTGATTCGTTAAAAACTGAAATAGCAGTTAGAATCAGAAATAAATTTGCTTTCTTAGTAGATTAGATTTAGTAGATTAGATTTAGTTCGTAGCCCCACTGTACCTACACACACATTTACCTTCATAACAACTAAACTAAAATAGATAGAAAAATTTTATGTTTAGCAAGGATAAAGTAAATTGAATTTCCTTGAAAATGGCCTATCTTGTTTTTTAATTCTTCAAACAAAAGTGACCGGGTTTTTAAGTTTAAAAATTTGTTTTTTTCCAGACAAAAAAGTTGAAAAATACATTTTACCCACTTAAATTAATAAATACTTTCTAATGAAACTTTTTGTCACGATGCAGACCAGTGATGCACATGTTTCCTGAAAAAATGATATTTTTAAAACTTGGTGAAGATACTCAAAACCCCGCTGTCCCAAGTAACCCCTGTCCCAAGTAACCCCGCTCTCCCCTACTGTAAATATATTTTAAAAAGAGGCAAGCTGTTTTTCTTCTTGAAAAATGAACCGGGTGCTTCTAATGAGTTCTGTTTACTTTTTCATTATGATAAATAAGTGATGACCTCCACGATCACTCAAAGATTACGTTTTATTTACTCACAACGTATTTCGTAGTGTATCGTATTCCCCCAGGGCTGATATGACATATTTAGCAATGAACTATATGGATGCTGGATTTTAAGGCAAGAATGTATGAAAAAAAACTTTTCTTGACAAACGTAAATGAACTGGTATGCTATTATACATTGTTTGTTTGAGAAGCTTACTTACGTAAGTTTTATCAAACTGGGAATTATTTTCTTGATCTAAATGCGTTGAGCAGGTGGCGGGATAAGCACAAGTTGATCAATTCGCAGGTAGCGGTGCGCCGAAAAAGAAAATGAGACCCGATGAAAAATCGAAAAACAGTTTAAAAGTAACGATGCCTATAATTACCCAAACTCTCCCAGTAGCCATCAAGTTCTGGTTTAATCTCGACCGCAGAATGTTGAAAATTAATATTTAATTCATAATTCACAGTAAATTTTTCCTAATAATATGTTAACTTCATTAGGCGGGTTTTTGGTTGTGATGACTTCCCCACCATATTTTGCGGTTTTCCGGCCAACGAAAAACAATAGCCGGTAGAAGTTTTCTAATAAATTCGAAGCTACATATATTAAAATTTACGGGTTGTGATACCTAACTGAACGAAATTCCGAATCATACCCTTAATTCTGGTAAAAAATTTCAACAACGGGAGGGACCGTGTTTAAGTTCTTGGTGGGGTGTAGCGTTGGGGGCTATTGAGCAAACTCTTTAAAGCAAATAAAGAAATACATTTTCAAACAACATTTATTAGGAACAAGACGTGTTTAATTAATTCCCTCTCTCAAAAGATTTTGTTATACCTTATGAAGGAAATCCATTAAAACAGCCTAATCTAGAGCTGTCTGAATGAATAATATAGCATAAATTATATAAGTTTTTTCCCAATATTTTTTTCTGATACTGATGGTAAAAAGTGTACTTCAGTGGCGTCGCTGCCATCAAATATCGCCATCAAACATCGATATTTTTTTAGTTCACATCAACATCACATCATACATTAATATTGATGTATTCTCAGAGGTTACATAAATTTTGATGTTACATCACTAGTGATGTTCCATTGACTGTGTGTGGAAGATCATAAGATGAGAAAATCTGTATAATTTTCGGGGCTTTTCTACATATTTTTTTTCTCTCTCGCTGGAGGGGGGGGGATTTGCAAGATGGTGAAGCTTGCTGGTTCCCTAAAACTTTATGAATCTTCTCCCCTTCTCTATCAAGGATAGTTCCCGTCATTTCTCTAATATACTGTGGTTCCAGCATCCATTTCGGTATTGCTTCAAAGATGTTTCATATAGCTTAAAGGTTTTAAACTCTGCTAAACATTTCATATCAATACCATATTTCTCAATAAATTTGCAATATATATTTTTTTAAATTATCTAGTGTAGATAATATTTGCGTTGTGGGTAAATAAAAACGTCAGCGCGTCATTTTAGTTTAAGTTCCGCTGATGTCACCACTTATTTGTAATAGTAAACCATATTCAGAACTCACTAGAAGCACTTGGGCCTTGGCTCATTCTTTTTACCAGGGAAAATCGATAAACATTTTCCATTTGTTTTTCAATATAAATTTTACAGGTGTGCACAATTGATACTGTTTTTTTTTGTATTGCCTGTTTGTATTCATGCTGAACTACGCCGAAACAGAAAATATTGGAACCAATACAGCTGCGTTAATTATTTTGATGCTCATTTGTTTTGTGTGCTTTTCATCAGTTTTGAAGTAAAAATAAAATTTTCCCCCGAATGAAGTTAAAGTAACAATAATTTACGAATAAGAATCTAAAGATAACTGATAAATGAATGAAAAGAGTATAAAATATTAATAAATTAAATTCAAAATAATTGCGAGGAAAAAGTGATTGCGATGTAATAAGGGATCTACTCGGTAGTCAAATTAAAGATGGGAACAGTAAACCGAGAATATATAAAATAATTTCTACAAAACAATTCCCTCTCCCTTCCATTAACAACTTGTACAGGCGTGAGCGGAAACAAAAACTATACAAATCAATCTAAGAAATGGGAAAACAGCTGGGAAATTAAGAAATGGCAAGCGGAAAACTAAATTTGGAACCGCTTTCAATTCCAAACGAAACCGCAAAAAGCCGGTCCTCAACTGGAATGTTAACATGAAGAAAATATATGGACATTTCTGGTTTCTTCGCCCAAGGATGATCGGGGTATAGACCTTTAGGAATTAATGTAGTTTCCTCAGGAAAATTAAATTAAAATGATAAATAAAATGTCCGAATCGGATGTCCATATAAATAAACATGTTTAATCGTGTATCACTTTAACTTCAACAAAATTTTTAAAAAAGTATGACTTCCTTCAACAACCATTTTAATTTATTTTGTCATTTTTTTGGCCGTATAGTTATATATAAATAGAACCCTAAGGGGCTTACCGCTTACCACTCTACGTTTGGGTGTACGAAGATGGAAAAAAATCTTGATTTTCTTGGATTTTTGCAGATTTTTTCAAAATTTCAGGATTTTTTTAATTTTATTTTCAGCGATTTTGTAAAATTCTGCACTGTTTCTCTCTCTCGTAGATTCTGGATTTTCTTTTTTCGTCTGAATTTTTTTTATTGTTTCGGATTTTTGTGCATATTTTTTTTGGGGTGTAGGTGTACGAAAACTTTTTTGAGTGGTTATTAGCTACTATGCCCAAGGCCGGGTCTAGCCATAGAGACTGTGATGATAAGACCATGAGCTATGGCGGAATCTTTGAAAAAAGTAAACCTTGTTTTGTTAATTTTTTTTATTTGCCAGTTATGCCACCTATCGTTAGCATGGCCTAAATTAGCATTTTAATTAAAATAAAATAACCTGGCCTAACCTAACGTAATCCACATAGGCGAAATCTGTTTTTTTATTGAATAACGAATGTAACATGATTGCACTTTCAAATTTATTGGCAAAGAAAAAAATGCAATAAGAAAACAGTCCAGAGTCTCTGGCTAGGGTCAAGCAGACTACAACTACACTAATGCACAACGGTTATTATTCAGCTTTTAGTATTAACTTAATAAATTTAACTATTCCAGTTAATAGCCCTCGGGGATAAAATAATATTGGTACGGCCACGACGTCCTTAATTGTTTTTTAGGTACAAATTCTTCATATAACTTTTCCAATAGAACTGAGAAAATAGAAAGAAGAAAAAGATGGCATGAGCTCCTATCCAAGAGGCGTAAGCAATTGGGTAGTCACACTCGACGAAGAAGAGCTGGAAAGCGTGCACCATCAAAGCTACAAACTGGATCTAATAAAACCACAATTACTGTTTTAAAAACTTATTTTGACGAATACAAAATTATACCAACTGAATGGTAGTGAGGTATCTCTTCCAAGGCAACACGGCTTTAGAGTACGTAGAGCCCATAGCTGTCATAAAGTAATAGAAATACATCAAGACGTGGACGAAGGAGTTTAAGAGGGGAGTGAAGGCCGAATGTCCTCCACCCAGAAAGCGGACACCAAGAAAGACGTTGAATGGCATCATGGCATGGTGCACGACATGTAGCAGGGAAACGTGTTCTTGCTTTTTTCTTAGGACAAAAAATAACTACAGCTATATTGGTATTATTCTAATGTACCATTACATTGATTTTTAAAGTAAACATTACAGTGTCTAATAGATCTGCCAACTTTGAAATGTAAAACCACCAACTCATTCTTAGTATCTGAAAAAATATCAATTAAAATGTTAATGTGTATTTATGTATAGTGTGTGTGTGAGCTTATATTTAAGTTATACATATAGTTTAATACCCTAAGAGACACCGGATTGTCACTATAGTCAACTGGCTGACATTGGAAACTGTAATTTCCCAACCAAAAACAAATAACGCACTAAGAAATTTAAAAAAAAATATATTTATTAAAAATTTGGAGGTTTTTAACGAATAACAAAAATAATAGTTAACCTCATAGAAGAGCCAGAGATTGGAAAAGATTTGAGCCAGATTATAGAGAAGCATTACATTCTTCAACTTGAATGGAGGACGGTCCTTCATGAAAGCTGGTCCAACAACTTTCACCGTGAAAACGTAGATAAGGCAAGAGAGAAAGGTAGGAATAGGAGAACTGGTAAGGGGCCAGTCATCACTTCTAAAATCTTATAAATTCAATTATAAAAAAAAATAATACACCAGCCCAATATACAAATTACAGATATAATACCTCGACGTTGCCAAATACTGTTGTAATACTCCATAACGTTGTTATTTATAGTTGCTTTTATGACGGGAAAGACAAAAAAAATGTTGAAATGTACGATAATGCATGATACATCATTATGTACTTAAAAAATGTATGAAAAAGAGTATAAAAGCTTCCTATGGTAATATGTATTTACCGCGCTGCCAGTTATACGTATGTATATAGCTGTCCACATAAAAAAAATATTCCTTTTTTTCAAATTAAGACTGTGCGATAATTTTTAATACTAGCTACCCGCTACATGGCTAAAAAGTAAAAGCTATAAGCTTCCCAGTTTCAAAACATTGCAAATACCACTTTAAAATAAAAACAGTTAATTTGTATCTGATCTTTATAGAGCCGAGAGTGAAAGCCTTCGTATTGCAAGTTAATAGGGAAAGCTTATAAAAATTAAAAATTGCTAAAAAGCATATCATCGTGTTCAACGTGAAAAACTGACCAAGATTGCCAATCATAGTGTGTATGAAATAAATTTTGGCTGGAATTCGACGCCAACGTCGGTGTGTAACACAAGGTACGCAAAACGGCCCTCTCAACATCTTGACGATTAAGGCAGACAAATTTCAGAAATTAGAACAACCACATATCCTAAAGTATTGCCTTTGTTTACCCATGGGGATATGCGAAAGCTAATGCAAAAAACAGTATGGTTGTACTAATTCCTTAAATGATTTACATAATAGTATACCGTTCTGAGTTTGCACTAATGACGTCAAAGTAGCTAAAGTAATTTTTATATTTTCTTTAATTTTCTTTCATATATGCGAGTTTAACTAGGTTTTGAAATATGATCTTGCAATAAAATTACTTTTCCCGAAGGTGAAAAGGTGAATTTAACGATAAAATGACAGTAGAACTAGAGCCTACTAACTAAGACTAAGAAGACTTCGCGGCTTCTATCCCTTCTTACAAGGATGTACGCCCCTACTTCTTGGCAGATTGAAATAAAAAAAATTGGAGCGTAGTCAACGGTTGGTCTGTTCTGATTGAAGTGGCTTGTATTGGAGTTTGGTTTCAGTGAAAAAATGGCTGTCCTAGGTACAAAAGATAAGTTTTCCTCTTTTTTACATTAAGAACATTCAAATGGTAAAGTGTATCATAGGGGGTTCTAATAACAAAGGGCCGGCCAAATTCCGGAGATTGACAGGAAATTTTGGGAAGTATTTAAAATGCCTCTGCCTAAAGATGAAACAGTCTGAACAGTCCATTTCAGTGAGTCAGACTTATTCATTAAAAGGCCCGCCCTGTCCGCCAATCTCTTTCATCAAAGGACAGCTGCTGGCCTAAGAAGCCGTTAAGTTGCTGGGGTTTTTTTACCTTTTTTTTTTGTTCTCACCCTAGAATGTTCTTCCTGCCTTACTTTCTCTAACCTGTAATGGCAGGTGCACTTTAAGTCTCTGTGCACATACTATTACTCTGTAAACTAATGTTAATTTTGGTGTAGTACGTTCAAACACACTCCATTCTGTAAAAACTATCTAGTCAACATATTTTACTAACGAGAGTCTTGCAGTTAGTAAAAAAGCAGTATTTTCATAAAAAATGAAAAAAATTATCTGGATTTCCCGTCTTAGAGGGTCGGAAGAATCAGTCCTGTCAATTCAATCACATGAGTTCAAAAATTGGTACAAATTTTAAATCTTGAATTCGTGTTCCTTCGGAAACCTCGAAAGCATAGTCTCTTTCGATATAAACTCTTTTGCAAAGAGAGATGGAAGGTTTTACAATATTTCTTTAAGGATATCGAAAAATGAGCGCATAAATGAATGTGAAAATGTTCTTCACAAAAAAACTCCCTAAAAAATAAACGAGGGCGCGGATCACCAACAAGAAAGCGAACTAGCGAAAAGTTCTTTTTTCTGACAAACGTGTTTTAATTATTTTTATGTGATTGTCCTAGTGAAGTGGCTTTTCTTGTGTAAATGGTTTGTCAGTGCCCTCTTCCTGACCGGATTATTAATTTTCCTGGATGGATTACTCAGAATCTGACGGATTCTGGGTTGTTTACTTTTGGCGGGCTTTCTACCTGTGGAGCTGTCAAAACTTTGCACTCTCTCAGGGGAGGCAAAGTGGCTTTATCCATTTTACAGCTGTGACAGATCTCAGACCTGATTTAATCTGAGTTTTTTGGTAACATATCTGGATTTCATTTTATTTTATTAAACATTTTCTTTCTTTTCAGGATATTTGATTGCCAATGTAAATAGCCCAGGGACTTTGATCGAATTTTCTAAAATGACCGCTAGATGTCACTCTACGGTGCCTAGCTACAGCAGGGAATTCTTATTGTCCCTTCGCCATTCGAGTCCATCATTGCGCTCATGGATTTCAATATTAGATTACAACTCTCTACGTAATAATTCTCTTCTTGTTCGCTCTCCTACTAGGAGGAGCTACCGTGGTGGAGTGCTTGCAGGCGCTAGGAGAGCGGAGCGCTACGCACTCGCACTGGATGATCCTGAATTGTTTGAGCACCCGCCCACCTCAAGAGAAAAGAGGATTTTTCCTCCTTTGCCTTCGGGAAGGCCTAATCTGGGGCTGCTCAATGCACGTTCCGTTAAAAAGAGAGGAGATGTAATATGTGATACGATTTCAACTACTAATATCGATTTTCTTGCTATCACAGAGACCTGGCTTAATGTGACTCACGGAGATCATATTATTAAAAAGGCCTGCCCCTCGGGATTTTCCGCTCTTCATATTCCACGTCCAGTTGGGCTGCCAGGAAGGAAAAAGAACGGCGGCGGTGTGGGACTCATCTACAGAAACCTCTACGATGTCAAGCAGCTCTCTCCTTTGGTCTCTCCTTCCTCGTTCGAGATTCTTGATGCCTCTGTCCAAAGCGGAGCAAGGAGCTTTCGGCTCTTTGTTATTTATCGTCCTCCCGAATATGTGAAGGGTGGAGCCGTAACATTTGGCATTTTCCTCGATGAGTTTCGGAAGCTGATGGAGGAGGCGGCCGGCATTCGGGAGGAGCTTCTGGTGGTTGGTGATTTCAATATTCATGTTGATTCTCCGTCCTGCCCGAGGGCCCGCAGTTTCCTCTCCCTCTTGGAATTCCTCGGTCTGGTCCAGCTGGTTTCGGGACGTACTCACGAGCGTTCTCACACCTTGGATCTTTTTATTACCCGGGCTGGAAGCTCGTTTACGACAACGCCGCGAGTAACTAGCCTTATAAGTGACCATCATTTAATTATTTCTTCTCTCTCTATAGAAAAACCGAAGGAGGCTGGATTACCTTTTTCCTTCAGAAATTACCGTCGTCTAATAATGGACGACTTTGTTGCTGATCTAAAGTCCATGCCGCTCATCACTAGACCTGCCTTTTATCCTGGTGATCTGGAGGCTACATTGGTTTCTCAGATCAGGCAATACGAAGAGCTGCGTGTACTACTTGATCGGCACGCACCATTACAACTTAAAAGGGCTCCAACACGACCGCCTTCCCCCTGGATGAATGATTGTATTCTTACGGCGAGACGAGCTCTGCGTAAGGCAGAGCGGATCTGGCGATTGGGTGGATATCAGAGGCATCACTTCCGTCGTTACCGGACCTTAGTGTCTCAATATGCATCATTGCTCCGATCGTCGAAGTGTGAACATTATCGCTCGGAGGTAGCCGAGTGCCGTGGCAACCAGAGACGTCTTTTCAACTTGGTTGATGACTGGCTTGGAAAGCCACAAACCTTGCCTTTACCTACAAATCCCTCTAATCTGGATCTAGCTAATCAATTTTCTTCTTTTTTCTCTGATAAGGTGGAGAGTATTAAGGCGGACCTGGAGTCTACGAGGGCATCGATTGACCCAGCTCTTGTTGTGGAAGCTCCAGCCTTCCAGCTGACGAACGATGCTCGGGATACTCTCGACTCTTTTCAAATGGTGGACGTCGATTTGGTTCGAGGGGTCATAATGGCGTCTCCGACTAAATCCTGCGACCTGGACCCTATTCCCACACACATCCTGAAGAATCCTGCTGTTCTTGATGTTCTTGCGCCATCTATCACCACTTTAGTTAACCTCTCCCTGCGTACCGGAAAATTTCCTGAAAACCTCAAGCACGGGCTTGTCACTCCTCTTCTCAAGAAACCTAATTTGGATAGAGAAGTACTATCTAATTTTAGACCTATTACTAAAAGCGCTTTTCTTTCCAAGGTGATCGAGCGAGTGGTTGTCACGGTTCTTGATGAGCATCTGGCGTTTTTCAACATCCTCGCACCCTCTCAGTACGCTTATCGACGGAATCACTCCACAGAAACCTATCTTTTGGCACTTCAAGACGACCTTCTCATCGCGGTCGACCGAGGGAAAGGAACTGTCGTCCTTCTTCTTGACCTTAGCGCAGCCTTTGACACGATCGACCACAAAATCCTTCTTAAGCGTATTGAGTCACACTGTGGTATCTCTGGATCTGTGTTGGCCTGGTTTCGTTCATATTTAAGTGGGAGGACCCAGTCTGTAGTTGTGAATGGAGTTAGGTCCTCTGCGGTTCCGTTGAAGCACGGAGTCCCGCAAGGATCTGTAATCGGACCTAAACTTTACATAATCTATGTCAATTGTCTTCAACAGGTGGTGGCTCGATATGGCGTCAAAATCAAACAGTACTCGGACGACACAACAATCTACTTGGAGTTTTCTTTCCCACCGCAAGTCCCTGATCTGAAAGCGGCCTTGGACCTTCTCTCTTCATGTGCCGGTGATCTTCTCGACTGGTTTTCCTTCAATTGGGTTCGTCCGAACCCAGACAAAAGCGAGTGGATGTGCTTTACCTCCTCCAAAGAGGAATCTGCATCTTCTGGACTTCAATTGGACATAAGAGATAGATCCTTACAGCCTGCCTCATCGGCTAGGATTTTGGGATTCACTTTTGAACCTGATTTGTCTCCTAACAGACATATTGCAATCATCACTAAAAAATCTTTCTTTCATATTTATAGGCTGGCCCAAATCCGTGATAGACTGACTCCAGAAGTCACGAAAACGCTGGTGCATGCGTTCGTCATCTCCTCACTGGACTACGCAAACTCCCTTCTTGCGGGATGTACGAAGGTGCAGTTGAAACCGCTTCAGTCCGTCCAGGATGCGGCAGCCCGCCTCATTGTCCGTGACCGGTCAATCTCTACTGAGAGGGCTAGATTCGATCTCCACTGGCTCCCGGTTGCTGAGAGAATCGACTACAAGATTCTTCTCCTCACTTTCGACTGCCTTTATGGAACGGCTCCAGCCCACCTTTCTGGTGCCATTCGTCGTTACGTCCCGCGTCGCGCGGGCCTTCGCTCACTTGATCCGGACTCTGCTGTAATTCTCGAGACCAACAGTTGGAAGCGTGACACCATTGGCGGAAGAGCTTTTCGGAACTATGCCCCTAAAACATGGAACTGCCTACCGCCTCAGCTGAGAAAGGAAACCGACAGGCGCATCTTCAAGTCTAAACTCAAGACCCATTTTTTCGCTTTGGCATATCCACATTTTACTCGTAGATAGTTCGGGATACTTAAACCGTCATTCGATCTCGCAGTGTGGAGAATGCGGTATATAAATGCACTCAATACAATACATACAATACAAACGTGTACAACCCTGTTTTCAGCCTCTGACTATTTACCATGGGGGGGAGGGTGGACACAAATCAAGCAACGTTTCATAGGCGACTGGTAATAGTTTTAGTGAAAAGTGTCCGTAAGAATAACTGGACTATTTCGGACTATTTACGGTTTGCACTAACAGGCCTAGAGCACGATTGACTAGTGAGCACCAAAAGAATATTTTGCTTATTTCTGTCTAGCCCCTCACTTTAAAACAAGGAAACTGAATCATTAAAAGAAGAAAGCTTGTCCAAAAAGACAACTTACCAAGACGATCTGATCCCTTCAGTACGTGGTGCTTGAATTGTCTTATGGTAATAGTTTGTGTGAGCAACACAAAGTGTGAAGTGATAAACTTATTTTACATTAATATACATTATATATATTGAACAAGCAATGAATATTGTGTGCCCCGTGTATATTGAATTTAAAATGTTGCTGGAAAACAAAGGGACAGCTCAAAAGTAGCTCAGTTTTCTAAACAATAAGCCAATTGAAACTGTAGATAATATATATTTTTTAATATTATATAGAACTAATGAGGTAGTGTTAAAAAACTGGCCAACCATAAAAAAAAATTTGAATCGTCATATTTCATGCGGTGTAAATATAATATATTGAAAATAAAACAAGAAAAGCAATTAAAATGGAGCTCGACCAATCAATACTAGGTAAACAACGCCATTTTGGATACACTATTCAGCCAATCAGTAGAAAGTACGTGTACGACTGTACGCTAGACCCAACCAAAATCGACGAAATAGTGACGTTTAAAATGTACTAAAAACCAATAATGAGAAAGAAAAACAAAAAATGGTAGTTGTTGTGAAATGATCAAAGTAAATTATGTATTGGAAGCCTCTTCTAGCTGGCGGTACCTGAATTTCGTTAAAACGTACCTGTCCATTCAGGGTCACAGTAGGGTGTACCATTTTTCCGACTTATTTTTTGTTTTAGATGGCGCTTGTAATTATGATGTGAAATGGTAAAAAAACATCACTTTTCCAAATTATTGGAAATTTTTTTTATTATTAGGTTGCATAAAACTGCAAAAATGGGTGATTTTGAGTGGTTATTGCGTAATATCTCCGAAAATAACGATTCTTTTTTACGCCGTTTATACAATGTAGACATGGGTAGAATATATATTCCCTCCAAATTTCTTCAAATTTGAAGAAAATTCGGTGTCCATGTTGCACAAGTACAGGGTCCACGTTGTTCACACACATAATAAAAGCAGACGACATAGATACATGCCTCACAAACATAGTCAGCCATAGTTGCCATGTCTTGAAAATATACTTGCAACAGTATTTTCAAATCGTTTTGTTTTCGTTATCGCAAACGAGGGTAAAAATTAAAACCCATCCGTTAACGGACACTTTCGTTAATAAATCGTTAATGGGAACATCACTACACATTTTACCTCCTACATGTTGCTTCTCCCTCTGCAGCACTTACGAGTTATTATACGACGCCGATAGTGTATAGACTACTTTATTTTGTATTAATTATACATCCAGAATCTTGCATATCGTTGCATGCTATGCATCGTTGCATATTGAAATGCGAATAAATCATCCTAACCCAGGCCCTCTTGTTGAATGCCTATCCTCACACGTCTTAGCGGTCACAGCTGCCTCCCTCCGCTCATTCCTACTTCATTGGCCGGTGCAATGCCGGACTATGAGGAGTCACCAGCTTCATTATATATTTTTTTTCTTCAGCAATCAGCAGCAAAGTGCAACGTGCATTTGATAAACAATCTGTGAATGGGAAGTGACTTCATTAATATGGGAAGTCCTAATTATACAAAATAAAAAACGGTCTTAGGGGTTTACGAACCCCTCGATGGGATTCGTGGTTTACGAACCCCATTATTAATTAAAAGAAATTACTTGACAGTAAACTGACTTAAGAAAACTACAACACAACAATTAAATCCGATTCTTTTTTTATTTATTTAAGTCGGCCAGTTCTGTGACTCCACTACGCAGTATATTGAAATGACGAACAGATGTGCCACAGAATTTACTAATAACAATTGAAATAATATAACAGATTGGGAAATTCAGTCTGCTACTTTCATCTTAATAGAGACTGAGGCGATTCCATCTGGAAAGCTTATTCGGAAATTTTGGATCAGAAATGTAACTAATCTTAAATTGGTCGCACACGCAGCAACTACCAATATCTGCACTCAGCAGTAAGTTTCTGTTTGGATATTCAGATATTGTTTATACACTTTA
This sequence comes from Chydorus sphaericus, assembly GCA_030141595.1. Classification (NCBI taxonomy): domain Eukaryota; kingdom Metazoa; phylum Arthropoda; class Branchiopoda; order Diplostraca; family Chydoridae; genus Chydorus; species Chydorus sphaericus. Next base: position 27,007 of record CM057927.1, read on the forward strand.
CATTCTAAGGAACATCAATCAAAGACACGACACGCTTTTTCTCTACACTATATTCCTTCCCAACTCTTTTGCAGTTCTGGTGTTTTCCTTTATTTTTAATTTAAAAAAAGAAACATTCTAGTAAAAATAAATTATTCGTCTCGCCCATCGCCGTTAGCTATCACATGGCCGACGGGGATGATCGAATACTTGTACTCAGTTTGTTTGTGAAGGAGTCTATGATTCGTTAAAAGAATAAATATCATTAAAAATCAAATGTTTTTCTAATGAAACTAAGCACATTGACGTTATACTCTCGGACGCCGGACCTCGACTTTTAAAAGCGAGCATCGAGAAAGGTACTTTCTCTTCATAGACGCCACTCGGGCCAAAATCATGATTCCATACTTTTGATGGAAACTGTAATAAAACAATTGCGATATTGGATGGGACTTCAATATATTAGTTGATTTATGCGACTAAAAGGCATATAATTTATTTTTAGAAATTATCGACCGGACAAAGGAATTATTAATAACCAAAATTTGAACGAAGAATGTGTATCCTTCCGTTCGCATGGGATCTAATAGACGCTTACCATCATTTGATGATGAACCACAAAGGTACTGTTAATGCTCATTTTTATACAAATGCATCAGGCGAATAAGTAATAAGTTGACGGAATGTTGGTTTGCCGTTGGGACGTTTGTAAAGTGTCACAATGTATGATAGTAAGCATCGGATTTCAAAAGAAAGACAATCATTTTTCTTTTCTCGCGAATATATGAGGAGTCAAATTGAATGCTCTTTTAGGACGCATCCAATTGTCGACAAATTGAACTTATCACCGTTAGGTCGCTTTTCGACTTCAAAAAAGAAATTGAAAAATCCAACTTCATTTTCAACATTGCTTTACATATAGATTTTATTTCCTGATTTTTTCATACAGTGGGATATACTTTTTAAGATATGAGATATTGACCAGTTCAGGCAATTTTATTTTCTATCGTGTATAAAATTACCTATTAAAACAGGTTTTTTAACAGGTCGTTTTCTTACTTTTTAAAGCTCGTTTTCCGTTAATTTGAAAAAGTAGAAATTTTAACTCCGCTTTTCGACTTCAAAAAAGAAAAATGAAAAATCGAGCCCTCTTTTTCAACAGTGCTTTACATATAGATTTTATTTCCTGAATTTTCGATACAGTGGGATACTTTTTAAGATATGAGATACTGACCAGTTCAGGCTATTTTCTGGCGTGAATCAAATGACCTATTAAATATTAAATCTCAATTACAGATGGTAGAGCTGATGGGGCTTTATTGATGAGCTCACCGTTGCCCACATTGCTTATTTGTGCCTGCTACATTTTCTTTGTCAAATATTTGGGGCCTCGGTTGATGCGCGATCGCCCTCCTTTCGAGCTAAAAAAAATCATCGTCGTCTACAACATTTTCCAAGTTGTATTCAGTACCTGCTTGGTATATAAGGTATTAGGCCCAGATACAATAGGCCTACTAATAATTATACCGTCCCGCATTATTGCATCCTCAAATTTAACTTAATTTTAACTTTTTAAATTCTAGTTTCTAGTACATGGATGGTTATGGCGTTATAGTTGGCGCTGTCAGGTTTTATATAAATAAATCATAGTCGTGTGCGTTTTTTTTTACTTAAATAACATTTTATGCAAATATCCCTTTAGCCAGTTAACTTTTCCTACGATCCCGATGAACTCGTAGTGGTGCAGTTGTGTTCTTGGTATTTTTATTGCAAGTTCTTCGAGTTCTCGGACACTGTCTTCTTTGTTCTCCGCAAAAAGATGGATCAAGTGACGCTATTGCATATAATCCATCACACCATCATGCCAGCCTTATCGTGGTGGGGTCTCCGATTTCTGCCAACGGGTCACGGTACTTTTTATGTGCTGGTCAACAGTTTCGTGCACATCATCATGTACACTTATTACTTACTTTCTGCCATGGGCCCCAAGTACCAGAAATATATTTGGTGGAAGAAGCACTTGACCACCATCCAAATGATTCAATTCGTCATCGTCTTCATCCATTCTATACAGCTATTTTTCAACGATTGTGACTACCCTCTAATCATTGCTTACATACTCTGCATAAGCACCGCCTTGTTCATTGTCCTCTTTTCCAACTTTTACATTCAGGTATTCTTAAAAACTTATTTTAAAAAATCCGCTATATTAAGTTGGTTGGACAGCAAGCAAGATTGGAAGTAAGAATATCAGCGTTCAAGTAGTGCGATTAAAAAAAAAATTTAATTTTGTTTGGAAGTTGCACATTTCAAACGGAATTGTTCTTATCTTCTAATCTCAAAATTAGAACAATTTGTTGCAATTATGAATCACATTCAATTATTCCTATCTTGAAGAAGTAGCATTTGAATATGTGTTGCAACTGTGAATAAATATTATAGCCAAGCTTGTATAACAATTTGAGCCAATCTTTCTTTGCCATGTCTCGGGTAGAACGAACATTTGAAAAAAAAAACACATAAGCAAAAGATTTGATATTTTTATTTAAATAATTATAATTATTGCGATAAGAATTTTTTTTTCAAGGCTTATATTAAACGTCGTCGACTTCCGAAAGTAAAGAAAGAAAATTATGAAGAGGAAGAGACTGTCAATAGGACTGAAAACGCAAAGCTAATGCTTAAGATGACCACTATGAGAATATTGAATTGCTTCCTGGGTTTTTTTGCCAAACAGGATTTACAATCAAACCCAAATTTGAATGCCACGAAAAATAAGAGTTGTTGAAATAATTATGCAAACGCCGTGACGCAAAGCTGGACGACAGGAATATCTTTGTCTTGAATTTTATTAAGAAGAATTAAAATTTGGTACAGCCATATTAAAAAACTGTCTTTAAACAAATCATTGCAACTGCCGTTTAACATACACATCTACTAAAGTCATTAATTGTACAGATATTTTATTTCCATGGATTGAAAAATGTATCTGCAACATTTACAAAGAAACATGCTTTGGGAATATCAGCAGTGTTAGCAGTGTTTAGCATAAAAGTGCGTGTTATCTTTGCTTTTGAACTAAACTTTTGCCCATAGAAAGGAATATTTCACCACTCTCACTCAGGTAAACAAGGGCCCTTTCTTCCGTTTTTATTAACATGGTGGTAGAACCGCGGAATTAGTAGTGTTTATTACATATGACAGTATTATGCCTCGTCCTCTTGCTCTATGGCTCTTTAATCTTTATACTGCACATCACTTATCCGCCTAACATATATACAACTCAGAGAAAGGCCTTATCCAATCCTGCATAGGCTGTATAATGTGCGAGTGGGCTCGTTGATGTCATCCATGCATCGAGGCACTGCTAGGGTCTGTAGATATGTGTCTAGCTGTTACTAGTTTTAAGGATTTATCACATAATATCGCTCTCTAAATTTTATTTTAAGGATAATGTAATAAATCATTATATTAATGGGAAATAAATAATATTTTCTCGATTTTTATAGGGTATGTATACCCACCGCATAACTACGTCAGTGATTTATTGACGTAAACCGAATAAGGTTTAGTATCTTCTGTTTAAATGATGGATGATAGTTTGTACCATCCACACCTATAAACTATTATACTGTAGCTAAAATTTGTATAGAAGATTTAACAATTGTTTTATTTGTTAACAAAATAATTACTGTGCCAATATTAGGTCATATAAAATAAAATATAAAATGATATGTAATACACTGATTGAATAGCTGCTGAATATTTTAAAACCATTTTAAACAAAATACTCTCTCTCCAACGATCAACTATGATTAGTAAAAAACATTTCTCGAGTATATAACTTAATCATTTGTAAATGTCAAAAATAATCTCAGTAGATATTCATGAATATTAATATGGCCTACATAGGCCAGCATTTACATAATGGATAATACAGCACCATTAAGTAAAATTGCCGAGTTCTATCGGGATCGCTCCATTTTCATAACTGGAGGCACGGGATTCTTAGGCAAGGTGCTGGTAGAGAAACTGCTCCGATCTTGCCCGCAGGTATCAAAGCCATTTACCTGCTTGTGAGACCTAAAAACGCACCAAATGTCTGCGATCGTCTTAATCAAGAATTCCACAATTATATCGTAATAACTATTTCATGGATTTAAATATATTTTGGAATTTTATGAACATTTTACAATGTAATAGATATTTGAAAAACTGACCATGGGGCAACCTGAATTTATGTCAAAGATCATCCCACTAGAAGGTGACTTCTCTCTGCCCAATTTGGGTCTCTCAGAAGCCGACCTCGAGCTGCTGTTCAACATGGTTTCTCTCGTCTTTAATTCGGCGGCCACCATCCGTTTCAACCAAGAGCTGGGGACGGCTGTTCAACTCAATATTAAGGGTCCCCAACAGCTCCTTTACATCAGTCGTATGATGAAACATCTAGAAGTAGATTCACTCTATAATAGAAATAGAGGAAACCTATTACAATTAGGTTCAATGTTTTTTATAGGCTCTGGTCCATGTATCAACTGCATACAATAACCTGGACAGAGATAGGATTGAAGAGGTGGTTTATCCAACTGCAAATCTGCAATATCTCCCACCAAATTGTTGAAAATTGTTGACGTTTTAGATGATGAGATTCTCAGAAAAATATCCGATCAGTAATATATATCAGCTGTACATTATTTTATATTTGTTTTTAATCATTCGTTTTTTAAATGATTTAGACTTGTAGGGAACTGTCGCCCAATACCTACATTTTCACAAAAGCTATCGCTGAAAATCTGCTAGAAGAGGAGCACGGGGACGTACCGACGGCTATAGTGAGGCCCTCCATCGCTCGTGACGGCCGCCTTGAAAGAGCCTATGCCCGGATGGATTGATAACATCAACGGGCCCACTGGGGTCATTGCCGGAGTGGCCAAGGGTGTTCTTCGAGTGGTTAGAGGCGACCCGGAATTGGTTGTTGATTTGATACCCTTTGATTTCGTTATCAACTTGATGATTGCTGTCGCATGGTATACAGCTACCCAACACAAGTAATTGAATCTTTGCATTACTTGATTATTTTTTAACTAAAACATTAAATTTAATGCTTAATAGATCGAAAGAGATTAAAGTATTCACTTGCTCCACTGGTCAACAACTCAACATAACCCAATCAGATGGGTTAATCTTGGAGATTATACCAATCTCTTTTGGATAAAGAATCCCGTCAGAAGTATGGTCTGGTACCCTTATTTGAGTCACTTCAAAAGCAAATTCGTTTACAACCTAACTTCCTTTCTTTACCAAAACATACCAGCTTACCTCCTCGACTTTGTAGCTCTTCTCTGCGGCAAAAAATCCAGATTGGTATAACTTAATTAGAACTTGGAATAAATATCAGTTAGAAACTCATGTTGAATTTATTATCATAATTAAGGTACGTCTGTACACTAAAATAGAAGAGTTCATGTCCATCACCAGCATTTTCGCCGTACAGCAGTGGCACTTCGTCAGCAACAGTCAGCAACAATTTCATTTCCCTGCTGGATAAATTGTCAGATGAGGACAGGCTTATGTTCAATTTCGATGTCAGGCGAATTGATTGAAATACCTACGTAACAGATTACTGTTTTGGAATCCGTTGGTACATCTTAAAGGAGAAGGATGACACCATCCAAGCAGCCAGAATCCGTTTGATGAAATTCTATTGGTTGCAGAAGATAACCCACGGATTTGTTCTACTTTTATTGGGTTTCACCGTGTTTAAACTATTCTTTATGTAATACATAATAATAATATAATAGTAATGATGATAGGCATTTGTAGAATAAAGTGAAAACATGTTGTAGTCGGAATTAATATGAGATGGGCCGATGGATGCATTCGTATTATTCTCTACTTAGATAACAGTTTTAAAAATATATTTTTAAAAAACTTATGACATCAATAGAATAAGAAATGGCGAATTAACCTTTTGATTTATTTTTGACTTGAACCAATAATTCCAAATAACCTACATTTTTAAAACCTACCCATATATTATTTAACAGTCAACGGCATACTTTAAAAAATATACAAGTGTATCTCAATTAATTATCAAATTTTATTTTACGTGATTATTTTGTTGGAAATAACAAATTTTGTGTAGCAATTAGCCCAAAAATATAAATTTATGCGAAAAGGATGGGACCTAATATAAGAACTAATACCCTTCTACAAAAAAAAAAATAAATAAATAAAAAATAATGTTTGAGTAGTGGATAAAAAAAGGGAGTCTATATGCATACCATTTACTCTATAAGTTGTATTGAATATCGGTAATATCTAAAAAAAATTGTCATCCATTGACAAACACCAGCTCCATTTTTACTCTGAATTCTGCGTTGCATAATTAGTTAAATTAACCTAGTAGGCGGTAACATTATTTTCTATAAGTCCGCCAGGTAATAAGTCCGCCGAATAGTCATTTTTGTAAAGAAGTCCGCTGTTTTCGGTCCGCACAAAGGTTCGCCGATTCCCCCAAAAGTCTCCCGTTTAGGAGGTCCAAGTCCGCGGACTAAGTCCGCCAAATAGCCGGTACCGAGAACAGGATTGTCCTAACAGTAAATCTGTTTCATATTTTCATTCCTTCATCTATTGTGACAAAGAAGGATTTAGATTGCACGAAGACCACGGACAAAAGCTCTTTAGACGACGATGATGATAAACGATAGACGATGATAAAGATTGTGAACAGTGAACACATTGATATTATAGGTAAAAAAAAATTACGTTTAACTACGTGTCCCAAAATTAATTTTATTATACAATTTTTTTTATTTGGATTGGTAATAACGACTAAGAAAATCACGAAACAAAATAGCTTTGATTGTTATAATCATGCTACAAATATATTTTTTAGAGTTCCAATTAGCGATATTTGATGTTTTGCTTTTCCGATGCTTTCACGTATAATTCACCGTAAATTAAAGCGCATTTCTGAACCAATCCATGACAGAAGAAGCTGGCCAATTCAACAAAATAGAACTACATCATATAAAATTAGATGTATACATACTATAAAACTACAAGTGATTTTAAATATGAGTATACTTGAATTTTGTGAGCCGAATAACCGGCCGTTCGGTCCTCCAAACCAAGAGTAGCCAAAGCTGATTTGACATAAGTGTCCGGATCAGGATTATTAACCGATGGTTTCTCCATTGGCACCATATTAGTGAGGACGTAATAGCCTGGATGAAGGGTTTGCACCATTACTCCGAATGGCTTCACTTCGGCCCATAAATCCCGCGAAAATTTATCCACAAAAGCCTATTGAATAAAAACAATAAATTTCCTAATAAATTGAAATGTATTACAAATCTTTTCTTTGATACTTTGCAAGAGCCGTAAACGGATAAGAAAGGTGTAGGCATAACTCCAGTTATAGAGCCGTTGTTTATGATAATCCCTCTTTTTCTCTTGATCATCTGAGGCAGGATCAAATGACACATTCTAACCATAGACATTACATTGCAATTAATCGTGTTGTAAGATTCTTGATCATTCTCGATATCGGCGAACAGTCGAGGACCGTAGGTTATTCCGACGTTGTTCACCAAGATCCCGATCTCGAACCCTTCCAGTTCCTTCTGGATTTTGGGGTAGATTGTTTGCCCATCGGTGAAATCCACTGCTAAAGTTTTGAAAAGGACTGAAGGGTGTTGTCTTTCTAAATTCAAAATTTTAATTTGTACTAGATTAAGGGCTGAATAGAATTTTATAAAAATGTTTTACTGATTTCGTCCGCAACTTTTTTGAGCTTCTCGGGATTTCGAGAAATTAGGACTATGTCCAACCCCGCAGCTGCCAACTAAAATTACCAAATGATTAAGGTAAGTGAGCAGTATATATATATATATATATATTTTTTATTATTAGGCAGAGTTAATTACCATTTTAGTATAGGATTTACCAATACCATCTGTAGCTCCAGTGACCACTTTTCAAAAGGCAAAAATAGCTTTACTTACTCCCATCTATTATTATGTGATTGAATAAAAACATTTACCTGCCCATTTTCCATGCTTTTTTAAATCGATCGAATGTCCGAATAAATTTCCAAGGAAAGTGGAGTACACAAAATGACCTAAATTGAAGAGAATCTTGCCTCCAATAGTGGCAAGAGTGATCCAACCAACTACTTCACTTAGCTGCTGATAAGTGTACATCATTTCGATATCTATATATGTTGAAACACACAACAGACGTTGATTGAAATTTAACTGAGAATGCCCAGTAAACTATTAACTCATCCCTTCTAGCCTATGCATATGCTATTCAATGACGATTCCATCTATAAAACAAAATAGGAGGATGCAATAAACTATGGAACGTCGCAGCTGCAAAATTGTTTTGTTAAGATAGCAAAGCGCGTTTTGAAAGCTCGCCAGGTTGATATGAGTAATTCAGTTTTACTGAAGCAGCTGTAAATGAACCCAAACACATGTCACATTTGTTGGTAAACCGGCAAGTTAGTCGGTAAAATAGGCAGAAAACTGGTCGGTAAGTAAGCCGGAAAACTCTGATCGGTAAATGATCGGGTTTATCTGCCCACTGCCGGCCAATTAGTCGGTAAAGAAGCCGACAAACTGGTTGGTAATGAAGCCGGCAAACTGGTCAGCAAAGCAGCTGGCAACCTGATCGGCTTTGTATTCATTGGAAATAATTGCGAGCCCGAATAGCGAGCTTTTAATCCAGTCGTTGGAAATTTCACCGTTAGATGGTGCTGGTGGACCTCTACGGGGACTCTATTTGTAGTATTAGATAGATTTATACTTTTTGATTTCACCCATGCATCCATTTCGATATCAAATCAATCTTTGTGCTGATTTTTTTTGCAATAGGAGGGGGAGGGGTCCAAAATTTCCAAAAATTGCGTGACCTCCTCTGGTATCGAAATCAACTGGAAAATATATTAAAAGTAATCAGAACAAAAGACAATATATATAAATGATCTTAAATGTGTATCTATAATAATAGAAGAAGAAGAGCAAGCAACTTCTTCCGGAGACTCTTTCTGATTGAAAGCAACAGGCTCGAGCCTCAGATTCACTTCAATCCACAACAATCCCAATTCCTCTTTCTTCGCTAACATCTCTTTTAACCGTCGCTAATTCATTATCATCCAGCCAGTGGATGGTCTGCTCAATTTTCTCCAAAAGAGAATCTTTCAATATTTCAGAATCTTTTGCCATCAATCTTTATTCGGCACTCGGCTTAATATCGGAACAGTAGTATTCCAACTCATTTTTAGCCATAGCCCGATCGCGTTGTTTAGCATCTTCCGATCGGTATCGCTCTGCATTCCGCAATCATCAGCTCCATCTGGTGCCTCGTAAGACGGTTTTCATCGTTGGTGATCGTAATAGCGTTACTCCTCCCTGTGCTTTTCTCTATGGCCGTCACGTTCAATACACCGTCCTTAAAAAAAAATCAAAATCTTTATAATTTATAATATTTAGTGAGAAATTAAGTTATACACTTACGGCCTCAACGGTAAAAGTGACGTCAATCTTTACGACACCCCGTTTAGCAGGTGGAACTCCTTTCAGTACGAACTCGCCAAGGAAATTGTTATCTTTAGCCAAGGCACGATCACCTTCGTAGACTGGAAACGAAACTGCTGTCTGTTGATTATGAACAGTGGTGAAAGGGTGCGTAATCTTGGTAGAAATAGGCGTATTGCGTCTGACCACAAAAGTCATTAAGTCAGCATGCGAACTCATAATGCCCAATGAAAGAGGAGCAACGTCGTAAAGAAGAAGATTTCTAACTGATGTGCTCGACTTGTCACCCTGGAGAATAGCGGCTTGGATGGTCGCTCCGTAGGCGACAGCTTCGTCTGGATTGATCGATTTGATGAGCTTCTTTCCATCGAAGTAGTCTTGAACCATCTTCTGAATTTTGGGAATGCGAGTTGATCCCCCGACTAAAACGATTTTGTCGATCTGAGATGCCACCATTCCGGCATCATCGATTGCCATCTGGACCAGTTTCATGGTAGATCGGAAGAGATCCATGTTCAACTCTTCGAAGCGAGCACGAGTGATGGAAGCGTAGAAAACTTCACCCTCGTAAAACGAGTCGATGGCTATCGGGGCTTCGGCTGAAATGGACAGAGAGCGCTTGGCTCGGTCACAAGCAGAGCGAAGCCGGTTAAGAGACCGCTTACTGGTGGACGGATCTTTCTTGTACTTTCGCTTGAATTCTTCTACAAAATGATCCACCAACCGACTGTCAAAGTCACCACCGCCAAGATGAGTATCTCCATTCGTAGAACGGACTTTGAAGATGCCGTCTCTGATGGCGAGAATGGAGACGTCGAAAGTGCCTCCGCCAAGATCGAAGATGAGAACGTTCCTTTCTTTACCATCGTTAAAGTAAGCCGGGACTGTTACAACTGCATTTGAAACAGTTTTTCCCAAGTAAGCTTCCGCTGTCTCTTTCATCTTCCTCAGAATCATCGAAGAGATTTCTTCTGGTAGGATTGTATTCAATCTGAATCTTTGGTTTATCTATATATCAATTGAATCCAATTCAATTATATCTGAAAGTTATAATTCAATTTAAGGTTAGATCAATTACCTCCTTCATTGATGATTTGAAATGGCCAGTGCTTCATATCCTCCTGGACGATGGGGTCGTCAAAACGACGACCAATAAGTCGTTTAGCATCGTAGACACTGTTCGTTGGTTTTACGGACATCGCATTCTTTGCAGCCTCTCCGATGAGACGTTCGGTATCGGTAAAGACCACACAGGAGGGCGTGATTCGGTTGCCGTGGTCGTTGGCGATGATCTCCACCTGGCCGTGTCGAAAGACACCTACACAAGAGTAGGTGGTGCCCAGATCGATGCCGATAGCCGGCACATCGGATTTAATAGCTGCCATTTTTCTACTTGAAGGATACATGGCAATAGAAATTTCGAGTTAATTATCAGTTAATTTTTTATCTTTATTTATTATTTAAAACCATCTATTTTTTATTTACATCTGATCTAACGATTAATATAATAATGGTAGCTAAAGTTCATACTTAAAGCGTATGGACATTATTTTATAACCCCTAATGAAAAAAACACCTTTAATAGAAAGGAATTCAAACACTTACTGATTCGACCGTTCGGGGGACGTATCCTATAAAAATCAGGACGCTTTCGACCGTTCCATCCAAAGAAAACTACAAACTGAGATCGCGATTACATGAAAAAAGTAAAGAGAAAATGTCATCATGTTGGTTGAGGCGACGAACAAAAGAAGAAACCCAATCCCAAGAGAAATGTGCCACTGTTTATGTCTGGCCCAAATCCTATACACCAACAATTTTTCTAAGAAACAGAAAATGATCATGATCATTTTCATGGGGATTAGAACCCTCGTTTTTAGAAACTGGTTTTGGCTCTCAATTATTGAGGGTTATTAAACCACTTTCCAATCTACCCGTTTTTCTAGGGTTTTACCCTCGCTTAAAGAAAGTAACGCCTAACAGTGCAAGATATAAACAAAAAGTATTTGGGAGATGAATCATTTGTAGGGCATTTACCAGGAAAGAGAAAGATAATTAATGTTTGGTTTTCGTATAAAAAAAATTATCTTTTTACTGTACTAATTTTTGCTCTTCAAGAAGCTACTATAACCTATTTCTATAAATAGTTTTAAAAAGAAATAATCGTGCATTGTTATATTCTATCGTATGATATATTTGTGTCCTAGAAGCTAGAGGAACAGTAGGGGGAACCTAATACATAAATAATATATATCTATACAAATCTAATTATAATCTATGTAAATATAATTAGTAATTCATCACGCTCTGATTCTCTTAATTTATTAGTATATAGTTAATTATATAGCAATTTGTATCATAGAGAGACTCTACATCATATTTTATTCAAATTTGAATAAATTTTAGCGTGTATATATAGATATGTCAATCCATTATCTTCAATCTGCATCTATCATAATAGTGGATTTGTTGGCTATTGGATTTTTGTTTACTATTTAATTATGTATTTAAAAAATGGTGCACATCAAAATGTTGAAAAAATAAATATGTTAATGTAGTTTTTTACATGCTATATGTAACTAAAACCGTTCAAGTTATAAAAGCTTGTATATTTATATCAGAAATAAATACATTATGAATATTTTCACAGTATATTCTTAATTTACCTGAATAGCATACATGTAAGAAGATGAAGGACAAAGAAAGAAAGAATTTAGAAATATTTTTTTGAAAATTTGAAACACTTGATTTGGGGGATGGATGAAGATGGGAAGCAGGAGACTTGGAAGATGAGTTCTTTTAGCCTTGTAGGTACTACAGTAAATTGGAATATATTTTATTGGTGTAGAAAATACATTACACTATCACATTTATTTCCATAAGTTGCTGTGTATTCAATATGCGTTGCGTATGTATTTCAAATGATTGTGTGTGTGTATGTACTTAATAAATTAGAAAAAGAATCTTCTTGGTTAAAAAAAAAATAAGTGCATTTTTAAACGCAGGTATCAGGCAGTTTTTCTTTTATGCACCAGTACAGCTAGGTATGAAATAAATAAATAATGCACTCAGATCAGATGACGGTCCTGATAATAAATCTTCTATAAGCAGGTTTAAACGATCGCAGTTCATTTTTCTCCCAAATAAGTTGTCGAGCTATGTCAGAGGGGGACTCTGCAGTATAAAGTCGCCGTTACCCGATTTCATTATAATATAAAATTGTTGTATGTCGAAGAATCAATGAGTAGATATAGTAGTTGACTACAATGAGCTCTTATATGATGTAAACCTTTTGGGTATTGCGTCTGAAAACATGGTTCGAAAACAATGTAGTTACAACGAAGGTAAAAATAAAAGTTGGCCAATATTTAAACGGGGGAACAAACATTGGATAAATTACACTAATACTTAAAACAGTGAATTTATTCTAAGTTTGTTTTAGACATAGCCCATCAGCATCATATATAGAACTTAAAACACGGTATTTGTAATATTGTGTATAGTTATTTCCACTAAATCAAATATTTTAATGGAGTTTAAAAAATTACAATTTATTAAGATAATCATTAGATTAAAATAAATACAATAATGTTTAAATTATATGCGCGGCAAGTTTCCCGCGTTGTAACTTAAGAACTAAATACAATTGTTAAATACAGCTAGGAAAAAAGCAGCTGCTGCAAAGTCTATATTTTATTACATATTAATGCTGACGTGCTGCTATATGGATCAGTAAGCCGCCTCCGGTTAAAAAGATTAAACATTAGGTAAACCCCCCAATTATTTATGCTTTTAGCTTTTGTTAATGTCGCACCGGGGAAAAAAATTAAGTTCATAGTTTTCAATGTCTTTATACGTAAATTTTGTTGAGTATCTTATAGTCTCATACAATATTTATGAGATATTTGCTCTTCGCGTGCGTAAAAAATGTTATGAAAATTGACAAGGAAAAAAGTCTGTACTGCGCGATTAATCTGTAGAACAAGTTAATCCTTTTTAATAAAGCTTCGATTTCTACATATATATAGTAAGATAGTAAAGCAGAGCTTTTCAGCTCGCCTTATAGATAGGGTAATCCAGCGTAGCTGTATTATACACATAATGACTGCTAGGTATTTTATTTTAACCAATGATTGCAAATAAGGTTGCATCTTCTTAAATATATATATAAAGTTTGTGGCTGACTTTTTAGAAGAGAAAAATCAGCCCTACGTAGAAAAGGTGTGTAACGTACGGGAACCAACGGAAACAATAAAGGAAAAAACAGTCCCTACTTACAAAATGGTTTATCTGTATTTTTGTCAGTTTTCGGGAACCAACGGAAACGATAAGGGAAAAAACAGTCCCCACTTGCAAAATGGTGTATCACTGTATCTGTATTTTTGTCAGTTTTCGGGAACCAACGGAAACGGTCAAGGAAAAAACAGTCCCTACGCAGAAAACTTTATTCACGCTTATGCACGACTTATTAGCTCCGCCTACGCTTCGTTTTTTTCGCTTCGCTCAAAAAACTCCGCTGGCTCGCAATTATATATGTTGGACTGTGATACATATGGCAAGCCATCTAACCCCCCTTTTCATCCCAACACTTAGCAATGATTTTAATATAACCCCGGCAATATTAACCGATTTTTATCAAATGCTTAACAATAAACGAAATACGCCTGTGATGAACTGATAAGGAGGGACTATTAAGGTACAGTGAAAACGACATCGTTTACTTGAGACAATATTTAGCCTAACAAGTATTTTGAAAATGACTAGTAGAATAATAATACTCCTTTCGATTGCCCTTACTTGCATCAGTGCAAGTAACAACGACGAGTGGTAGCCCAGCAGCAACGGAAAATGGAAATATGGTACTGTATATTTATTATTAATTCCATAAATCATTGGGAAACAATTAAAAAAAAATTCTCAACAAGAAGAGTTGATCCAACGACTTGATGGGCTTCAATCTATACAGGAGGCCCAAAACGAAGAGCTTGTTTTCTTAAAGAATAAAGTTTCTAAACTAGAATCCTTCCTGCCTACCCAGAAGACCGAGTCTTATTCAAATAATATCGAAATCGCACCCAGAGCCACAAGTTCGCCATCATCGTGTAACGAACTTTGGGGAATCGGAAACTTTGTTAGGACAGATGGAATCTATCTGATCCAGAGCAAAGCAAAAAATAAGATACAAGCTGTTTTCTGTCAATTTGCATCGACTTCTCAAAGTAAGAACTCGATATAAAGTATTATCTTAGAAATTCACCCAAGGCATGAGTATTTCTAAAATATGTTTCCTATTAGTAATAGCTTCGATTAATTTATTGGAAAATTAAAACTACCTGAAAAATATAAAAAAATTCGATTTTTGTGAAATAATAGTTATTGAAGAAGTTAATATTTTAGGTTAATTGAAATGTCCTTGAGTTAAAAGTGATTTTTTCATCAATCAATCAAACTTTCATCGGTGAAGTGGACGTCAAGACGACAAGTGTTCACTTTTATATGCAGAGGGAAAGTGATTGGGGTCGGGCTGATTCGGCCATCCCTTGGGAAGTAGAGCGGCAGAAGTCTGAACATTGGCGGAGGAATGAACATGAGTACGGGAATTTTCACTGCCCCAGTCCCCGGCATATATCACTTCGAATTCTCTGGCGCTTCGTTTTTTATCACTGCCGGAAAAGGAATTTATCTTCAAGTAAACGGCTTCGATGTTGGTTAATTATTAAACATATATTGATTAATTATTAAACAATTACTTGTGAGTAAAACAAGCACTCGTTCATAGACAGAAACCGGAAAGAAAAAAAAAGTCCATAGGCAAAAGTCTTTTTGTCTTTGTACGCGAATACAAATTCTAACATGTGAGTGAATTTCACACTTTTTCACAGACAGAAACCGGAAAGTAAACAAAAAATAGTCCCTAGGCAAAAGTCTGTGTGTGTTTGTAAGCGAATACAAATTCTTATATGCAAGTGACTTTCACACTTTTTCATAGACAGAAACCGGAAAGTAACCAAAGAATAGTCCCAAGGCAAAAGTCTGTGTGTGTTTGTAAGGGAATAAAAATTCTTACATGTGAGTGACATTGTTGTTCATTGGACGTTATAGAATTACTTTTAAATCCAGGATGGTGATCAACGAGAATACGTCCAACAGCTTCTACTCTTGCACGGCATACTTTAAAGTCGTCTGATGTGTTTTATTGTCCTTGTCTTCGAATAATTATGCAGGGAAGCTCCGATGGCTTTAATGGAATCTGTTTTATAAAGGTAACTGAATCTTGCTTGAAGTTGGCCGCATATCCACGTGAAACATTCCCACCACTAGGAAGTCGATAAACGCTCATGGTGGGATGAACCGGAGAAAGGAGCATTTCTTCTACCATTGTCAGTCTACAGAGTTCCAAGGCTATCTCTGGTGGTATAAGGGTCATACCCCTTATCATGTCGTTATCTTTACCAAATTCGTCGGAATCGGGGGACTCTGAGTGCTTTGTATGGGCAAAACTTCTTTGCAGAAGACACAGTGATGCTGGTTGTAACTGTAAATAGTTTCTTGAAAGTCTTGCATCATCTGTTTGACAAAATCTTGTTCATGTAAAGGACCATTACTTTCAGCATCGAACCCACCCAGTTTTTTGTCTTGAGTAATTTTTTCGCATTGGTTTGTTTCCTAGATCTGTCATAATTTCTTATGCGCTCAATTGTTTCTTCATCTAATTCTGTACGATTAGCTCTTCGTTTTGCGTTCGTTGTAAATTTCTGGTCATCTGGTTCGAACTTTTTCAGCCTTACTTTTGGCATCTTTATATCTTCTTGCGTTAATTTCTTTTTCACTTTCTAATCTTCGTTTATAAGCCCTTCTTTGTGAGTCTTTCGAAAAGCGCATCTGTTTTTGCTCATCAGACTCTTTCGCTCAAATTTCAGCCATATAGCGAGCATGCTTAATTCTTCAAATAGCTGCCTTTTCTTCAGTTTCTTGAGCACGAATATTCCTTTGCTCAACAGGCAACGGTTGATCAATTTTTCGTTTCCGACTACGAGATGATATTTCACCATCAATATTACAATAGAGAGAAATGAAAACAGTCAGCTTTTCAAGATCATTCTTTGTCCAAAACAAGGTTATAATTAAGTTTCGTATATATGTGTTAAAGTAAATGTAATTGCAAAGCCATCTCTGCGAAAACACGAATAAAAACTTATTTCATTTGTCTTACAAATATCTCACTTCTAGCTGCAAACCAAGACAAACCTCATTAAAAGTAAATATGAGCCCACTGTTCTCGAAAGAAAGCCCCTAGGAAAAAGTATGCATGTGTTTGCACGCGCGCAAGACTCTTGCGTGTGAGTAAAACAAACATATGTTCAGGAAAGTAAAAAGAAATAAGTCCATAGGCATGCGTTTGTACGCGTACGCGTATGTCAAGTATGCATGTATTTGTACGCGTGTAAGACTAAAAAAAATAAAGGCCCCAGGTGAAAATTTTTATTCACGCTTATGCACGACGGTATCAGCTCCACCTACGCTGACTCGCAATTATCTGATGAGCAAGTACAGAATGACGGAAGCTAGAAAGTCTCCTAGCTTCCGCTGGTAATTGTTATGAGTAATTTTAACTTAAGATAGTAATGCAGAGCTTTTCAGTTCGCCTTATAGATATAGTAATTCAGCATAGCTGTATTAAACTTAGAAACAATTAATCTTAAGCTGTAAGTAGAGTTTAACGCCCTTTAAAGTGTATATCAAAGAATTAGGGACGATACTAACCAGTTGATCTTGAGTGGCATAAAAAAAGTTTCGTCGAAGATACAAACAATATAACGCAACTTGGTACTATTGTTCGAATAACAAACACTTTATCACAGACAGAAACTGGAAAGGAAAAAGGAACACGTCCTTATGAAAAAGTATGCATGTGTTTGTAAGCGCGTAAAACTCTTACGTGTGAGTAAAACAAACACATGTTCACAAACAGAAACGGGAAAGTAAAAGGAAATAAGTCCCTGGGCAAAAGTATGCATGTGTTTGTACCCGCGTAAAACTCTTACGTGTGAGAAAAACAAAATATGTGTTCACAGACAGAAACCGGAAAGTAAACAAAAAATAGTACCTAGGCAAAAGTCAGTATGCGTTTGTAAGCGAATACAAATTCTTACTTGTAAGTGAATTTCACACTTTTTCACAGACAGAAACTGGAAAGTAAAAAACATAGTCCCTAGGCAAAAGTCTGTGTGTGTTTGTAAACGAATACAAATTCATACGCGTGAGTGACTTTCACACTTTTTCACAGACTGAAACCGGAAAGTAAACAAAAATAGTCCCTAGGCAAAAGTCTGTATGTGTTGGTAAGCGAATACAAATTCTTACATGTAAGTGACTTTAACACCTGTTCACGGACAAACACCGGAAAGTAAAAAAAATATGGACCCTAGGTGAAAATTTTTATTCATGCTTATGCACAACTTATCAGCTCCGCCTACGCTTGGTTTTTTCCGCTTCGCTCCAAAAAACTCCGCTGGCTCGCAATTATCTGAAGAAGCTAGAAAGTCTCCTAGCTTCAGTTCTATCTTCCGCTGGTGATTGTAATGAGTAAGTTGAATTTTTCGGGCTGGTACATTACTCTCACTTCTGTCGGGCTGGTACATTTATTTAAACTTCTCTCGGGATGGTACATTATAAGATAGTAAAGCAGAGCTTTTCAGCTCGCTTTTATGATATAGTAATCCATCGTAGCTGGATTAATCGTAATAATTTACATAAATTTAAGTGGATGGATGGTTAAGCACTTAAACCCCCTTTGCAAATAAACTTATTATCCCAAATATGTATACATGCAAGTCTCAATCAGTCTAAGATTATAGTCCCTGGGCGTTAATGTCTTTAATGACATACTGAATGCAGGCGGTAATGTGGGAATGACAAACTGATGCAAACAGAAACCGGACAACCCAAAAAATAAAGACCATAGTGCATTAATGAAATAATGATGCAAACAGAAACCGGACAGCCAAAAAAAATTAAGGCCCTAGTGGGGTAATGACATAATGATGCATACAGAAACAAGACAGCCAAAAAAATAAAACCCATAGTTCAGTATTGACAAACTGATGCAAACAGAAACCGGACAGCAAAAAAAAATAAAGTAACTACTTGGAAATGTTTGTTTAAGCCAACGCGGCCTCAGGGCAAAGCTGATGACAAACTGATGCAAACAGAAACGTGACCAATAAGAGAATATAGTCCCCAGATAGAAATTTTTATTCACGCTTATGCACGACTTATCAGCTTCGCCTACGCTTCGTTTTTTTCGCTTCGCTCAAAAAACTCCGCTGGCTCGCAATTACACGTCTGCCGTTTGCTACATTAACTTACACTTTTGTCGTGATTGATAATAAATTAAACTTCTGCCGTTATTCCCAAATCTGCCGTTGCAATAGATTTTACGAGAAATAGCATTAATGCTGTTTTTTTTAGAAACAAATTAATAATAGGGGTTAAAACAGGTTTTCTTTATAGCTTACTAGCTGGCCCTCGCTTCGGCTTTGCCCGAAATGACTTTAAATTTGTATTCATTGGTGCCTGTGTGCATGCATTGATTCGCATTGTTACAACCCGTAATAACAACTATTTTACTTTTGTTATTCTACCAATTTGGCATTTCTCAGGCTCCACTCAATTTCTAAAGGTTCACCCCTTGAGAAAATTGTGAAAAAGGTGTGAAATCTGTGAAATCTGTGAAATTTGAGAAATGCATTTTCTTCACCTATTACCAATATTTAGAGCTAAAAACCATTAAAAAATTACTATTAAATAAATGGAGTGAAACTTTGTTCAATTACTAGCTTATTTGAGTGATTTGACCATATAATGGTCTAATCACAATTGTACTGTTCTAAAAGTCCTTGACATTAACAGTGTTGACACTTTTATTTATTAGCTCTTCAAAGAAAAAAGAGAGGGAATATATTACCGCCAAAGGCAACAAGCAACACTGGCTGACTTGACATATCTCAGACCTTTTTATTTCTTCGAGAAGTAAGGGTCATGGCTAGCAGCTCGTAGTCTAGTCCTGATTCAGTTCCCTTAGATTCTAGAGTTGTTGGTGGTTATTCTACACTTTCTGAAGCTAGTATTTCCCCTGAACGTATTGTTACTTTTGCTATGCGTCCAAGAGTACAGTCCCCAGCCCGTCGGCATTCTGACAGCCGTCGTTCTGATAGTCGTCGTTCTGATAGGCGCTGTACTGATAGCCGAAATTCAGACAGCCGTCATTCGGGCAGCCGCCATTCTTCAAGACGACATTCGTCTGGTTAGTACAAGAAAACTACGAAAAAAAGTGTTTTTTTTTGGAATTAATTCGTCCAAAGCGTTTAAAGGTTGGATTATATAGCAAATTTTCTGCTTAATAACATATTAAAACCCGGCTCAAATCGGAGTTTCGGAAGGCCGTCGTTTTCACGTTTTTTCGTGAAATTTTGGAAACTGCTCTCGTTCAAATGGTGCGCTAGAGAAAACTATAATTCCGATTTCATTCTGATTGTTTTAAAAAATAAAGAAATGTTTTATCTATAACGTGTAAAAATATGGGGTCGCTCACATTAACGCAACACCCCCTTTTTCCCGTTTTTCTGGATTTTTTTAGATGAAGCGTTCGGTCAAAATGGCCGCGTTTTCTTCAAATACACAAATTAATTTTTCTGAGAAATGAACATTATAAGGATACCAGTAATACACATTTTAATTATAAAAAATTATCTTTTACGTGTTTTTATTACAGAAAATTAAATTTCTAAAGGTTTCGTTGTTAGTTGAAACCAAATGTTTACTTCGAAAAAAGAGATGGCGTCGCGTACTTTCATTTGACATCTCAGTGATCGTGACAATGGCGTCAAAACAAGACGTCTGCGTAATTTGTCAGGAAAACCATGACACAAATAAACTGGTCAAAATAGGCTCAAAGGGTAAAGCAACCCTGAAAAAGGTTTCTTTGGAACGAAAAGACACCGATGTTACAGACAATCTTTCAAAAGACCCCATTTATGTACACGAAAACTGCCGGAAAGATTACGTTTCTAAGAAAACTATTCGACAACATAAGGCTTCTGATGAATGGAAGACAAAAGTGGGCGAAAGGAAACGGACTCGTTCACAAAGATCAAGAGAAGATGGAAGCTCTTGCTTCTCTTTTCCTACCCAATATTTGTTTTGCACGAATTCTATCAATGATGAGCGTGAAAAATCAAGGAAAAAGAAATCAGACGAGACTGTACATTTTGTCCGTACGTTGGATTTTGATGATTCAATTAAGAAAGTCTGTGAGGAAAGACAGGATGATTGGTCTCGTCAGGTTTATTCCCGTTTAGTATCTATGAGCGACATGCACGCTGCAGATGCTGTATACCATCACTCTTGCAGTACATATTTCCGTTCTGGTCGCGGGATTCCTGATCGGTACTGCTCATCTGGTCAACGTGACTCGAAGAAAAGGAAAACTGGGGGAAGACCAGAAGATCCTAAAAGGCATCAAGCTTTTCTACATGCTGCGACGTTTCTTCTTGAAAATGATGACGAAACTGTGACGATCAACGACCTGTGCAATGTTATGAAGAAATGTGGCACTGAGCCATATTGCTATAAGACAATGATTCTGAAGCTCAACGCTCATTTCAATAAAGATATTGTGATAACCCCCAAAACCAATGATACCGCATATGTCACTTTGCGAAAAAACCGCAAGGAAAGTGATTCAAGAATTTTACAATGATGACAGCATTCGAAATCCTGAGATCGAAAAGAAGAAAATCATCTTAGCAGCAGTTCAGCTCATTAAAGAAGATTGCAAGAACTCGTCGAATCTGAACAAAAAGGATTGTTACGAACTTTCCCTGAACCCGAAAATGCAGTCGATGATCTACCAAATTCAATCAAACTATTTCTAAACGAACTCTTCGCTGGTTCTAACATTCAGAAGAAGGTTGCCTTCATTGGCCAAGCAATTTTGCAAGCTGTTCGACCTCGGGCCATTATTGCTCCTTTACAGGTTTATATTCTATTATTCTCAAAAAATCCCAATTGATTGATTAATTATTACTACTTTACTATATAGATTGCTCTTGGTGTACAACTGCATCACCAGTTTTCTTCGCGCTATCTGGTAGACCATTTACACGCAATGGGAGCTTGCTCTTCTTATTACGAAGTATCGATGTTCGAGCGCAATGCAGCGATGGCTAATACAACCGATTTGCAAATGGGACCTGATTCTTTTGTGCAACATATAGCAGACAATGCAGATCACGATTTGTGTACATTAGATGGTACTGGAACCTTTCATGGAATGGGTATAATTGCTGCTATTACACCTTGTCCCACAAGATCCAGCTATATTGCAGTATCAAGAAGACGGGTAATATACTTTCGAAACACTTATGTAAACTTTATTTTAACAAACCACTACCAGGTTCTTGATAGTGAAATAAGAGCAAGCGGAATACCCATTTTGCCATATTATTCAAAAGGAATCGACCATAAATCAAGCATTATTTTTGAGCGTGTTACGTTCGATATGTGCACAGATGAAACGTCGCTTCTAGATCTTCTCTGGCAGGCTTATTTACTATATTTATTTACATCTTATTATTGTTATTGATATTATTGCTATTATGATATTTATATGTTAATGGTTGTATGCAAGCTGCATTACACAATAACCATCCTGGTAAAGCAGAGATTGTTTTCCTACCCATGATCGATCTTTCCGCAAGCGATGAAACATGTATACATTCGACTTTGTCTTTCATCGCATCTCAAGCATCGAAATACAATTTCACTCCAGTCGTCACGTTTGACCAGCCGTTGTGGTTAAAAGCAAGAGTGATGATCGAAGGTTCCGATGAAAATAGTTCCATTTCCCGTGTTGTTTTGAAACTAGGTATGTTTGTAATATTATTGAGCTTGCTAAATAACCAAAAAAGAAACATACTGTATCTTTACATTGATTATACCAAGCACTATACAATCATTTTTTTTATTTATTTATTGTTCTAATAGGCGGGTTCCATTCCACGATGAGCTTTTTAGGATGCATTGGGCATCTGATGGATGGTCTCGGCTTGAAAGAAGTGCTCGAACAAGTGTTTGCCGCCAACACGGTCCCACATTTATTGAGTGGAAAAGCCGTTAGTCGGTCTATAAGAGGCCACATTCTAATAGAAGCCGCTCTTTATGCAATTATGAGTGCAGATTTCTTCGAATCAGAGGTATTGCAGGCTATATAAAACATTACCACTTTGACCAGTATGACTAAAGAATTTCGGTTGAATATGTGAATAGGAACAGCTCTTCGAAAAAAATGTTGCAATTGATATGGTTGGTGTGATGGACGATTGTGAGCAAACAGAAACTACCAATGATGATAGCCCAACTGAGAATGTTATCGATGATGACCTGCGTTTATCCCAAGAAGAAAAAGAAGAGATGAAACAACTTTTTGAAAGAATGATGAATGGATCGCTTGAATATTTTGAGCTACTAACTTCAAAGAGTGTTGAAAAGTTCAAGTTAAGATTAGAGAAGACCATTGCGCAATTTCGTTCAAAGAGGACTAGTCGATTGTGGATGCAGTATTTGGACATGGTGTCTCTTTTGAGAAAGTTCATCAAAGGTGAACGCACTGGAAACTGGGGGCTTCATCTTTCAGCTTTGTCTGAGATGATCCCATATTATGCAGCCTGTGGTCACAACAACTACGCAAAATCAGCTCAAATTTATCTACAAGATATGTTGAAACTAAAGGATACATGCCCAGATGTCGACAGAATGTTCCGATCCGGTTACCATGTTATACGAAAATCTGATAGGTAATTAGTTATTTGTGTGTAGTTTTGGAGAAGGAAAAAAGTCAATTTGATTCATTGGAAATATATATTCATATGCAGATATTGGGCTGGATTGTCATCGGATTTGGTAATTGAGCAGGAACTTATGAGAACCATGAAATCGAACAGTGGAATCACTAGAAGAAAGGGGATTACCGAAATCCAGCGTCTAATTTGGGTCATGTCACGTCCAACTTGTTCAAAAGTAGCTGGATTAATGGCAGACTTGACATCATGTGACTTGTCTTCAAGCGAGCAGCACCGTGAATGTGCGAACTCGAGAGAGAATCGGGACTGCTCCGATCTCAAGAAAATAATTGAGTTCCTTGTTTCTGCTAATCCATTTACTGGAGATGGGGACTCCCTCAGGAGCATTGCCACAGGTTCCACGCTACTTCCAGCACGTTTTTTTAAACGTTAAGTCTAAATTATTATTTATTTGACAGGAATTACTGCCTCCCCAGATGTTAACGTAGATGAAGCAAAAGCAGTAGGGCAGCTGATTCTAAAAAAGATGGAGGGACAGTCCATTAAAGACTACAAATTCCGCAAAGTCGATCAATGCGTGGTCATGTCGGCAAAAAGCACCCAGAAAATTGGAATGACCAAGAATGTAGATCCAGCTCTTCTATTTCAACGTCTTGTAACTATAGCAGGAAGATCAGTCGAAAAACAAGAATCGTGCTTCACATACGAGCTATGCTCTCATCCCTCTTCCATGTTTGATAATAACGGTATGCCCAGAGCTGCTGACAAACCAGAATTAGCTAAAGCAATATCGACGCTATCTAGATTTGATCCTTTAAAATGTCCAGTTCCAAGTAAGTATCATTTAGGTTTTTGTGAACAGCACTCGATTTGATCATTTTATTTAATTATTTCTATAAAAAGGAGACTCGGTTTCGTTCGTCATAGATGGTGGATGGTTATTGTATCGTATTCCTTGGAATAAGAATGAGTCTTACGGGCAAATTTGCGAGCGCTACTGCGACTTTGTGTCAAAGAAATACAAAGATGCAACCATCGTCTTTGATGGATATGGTCAAGTGTCTACCAAAGACATAGCCCATCTAAAAAGGAACAAAGTTGCCGGAAGAGAAGTCCACTTCACCTTGGAAATGAAAATGACTACCAGGAAGGAGGATTTTTTATCTAACACGTCGAACAAAGTTAGGTTTCTTCGCTTCCTATCTACCCAACTAAAATCGAAAGGATTCACTGTGAAGCAAGCATCTGGAGATGCAGATTACCTCATCGTCAGTTCTGCACTTGAATGCGCTACTAAGAAAGAGACAGTTTTGATTGGAGAGGATACAGATCTATTAGTGTTGCTAATCCACCTCTGTTCCACTAACCATAAGACTGTTTTTTTTTCTTCGGAGCCCAAAAAAGGAGCCGCTTTAAAGACTTGGAACATTCAAGAAGTGCAGAAAAATCTTGGAAAACTAACCTGCCAACTCATTCTGTTTGCTCATGCATTCAATGGTTGTGACACAACTTCTCGTCTATACGGAATCGGGAAATCAGTCGCCTTAAAACTCATTCATACCAATGAAACCTTCCAGAAATGCGCCGACTTATTCATGCATCTCGAATCAACAGCTACAGAAATTGAAGAAGCTGGCGAAAAAGCTATGGTTCTTCTTTACGGAGGACAAGAATTGGATTTATTGAATACCTTCCGTTATGACTTATTCCAGCGCAAAATCGCAAAAGCGACAACTTTTGTTCACCCACAAGATCTCCCTCCCACATCAGCAGCAACCAAATTTCACAGTTTTAGAGTATTTCATCAGGTATAACTAGTAAATATGGGATTTATATGCTACTTATATACTAAATAATATATCAACGGTAATTATTAGGTTCAAGCATGGCGTGGTAACGAGTTAAAACCGGAAGATTGGGGTTGGATGGTTGAAAATAAAATGATGATTCCAATCATGACGGATTTACCGGCAGCTCCACCAGATTTGATAAAACGATCCGATGCAAATGTAAAGGAAGATGCAACAGTTTGAAGTGTACTTGTCGGAAGAATGCACTGGATTGTTCGGTTCAATGTGAAAATTGTAAAGGACTTTGCACTAACGGACCTCAAGTAGATGAATGCTGCGAATCGGATATCGAAGATGTTTGAATGTTTTGTTGTTGTCTTTCCATTCTATGACAAGGACAAGATCCCGAATGATGTAGAATTAATAAATATATCCTGTTCTACATGTACTATAATTAAATTAAAGGATATAGTCCGGGAAATGCAGACGAAACAGCAAAGGTTTCAATGACTCCGCTGGTAGATACCATGGACAAAACCACAAATGATTGTAAAATTTATCCAGAGCATGAAAATTACTAATTTTTATAATGAAAATGTGTATTACTAGTATTCTTATAATGTTCATTTCTCAGAAAAATTAATTTGTGTATTTGAAGAAAACGCGGCCATTTTGACCGAACGCTTCATCTAAAAAAATCCAGGAAAACGGGAAAAAGGGGGTGTTGCGTTGATGTGAGCGACCCCATATTTTTACACGTTATAGATAAAACATTTCTTTATTTTTTAAAACAATCAGAATGAAAATCGGAATTATAGTTTTCTCTAGCGCACCATTTGAACGAGAGCAGTTTCCAAAATTTCACGAAAAACGTGAAAACGACGGCCTTCCGAAACTCCGATTTGAGCTAGGTTTTAATATGTTATTAAGCAGAAAATTTGCTATATAATCCAACCTTTAAACGCTTTGGACGAATTAATTCCAAAAAACCCACTTTTTTTCGTAGTTTTCTTGTACTAGGTGGTAGACACCGTAGAGATTTGTCTCGAGACCGGGTTCGCAGCAGTTGCCGCCATCATGGCTCGACCAGGCGTCGTCGCTCACGTTCTCGCAGCCGTTCACCTACAAGCTGGTATAACTCTTCTTATTATGGTGATGGCTCTAGTTACTACTCAAATCGTCCACATTTTGAGACACCAATTCCCGAGGACATCGGCACGCCGGTCGAGCCGATGGAGCCGGATACAGCTCCTTTTCCGAAGGAGGCTTCTGATTTGCTTGCTGTGTGGATGGCGTCTGGGGTTACCGGAGTTGATATGAAGACAGTTCGTGAATCTTTTAAGCGTTATTTGAAGATGATTCCTTTTCTCTCGTCTGTCCAAAGATAGACGACGTTGTTGAGCAACAGTTAACCAACTAGAAGCTTCCAAGTAGTAAGTTTATTCTTCAGCGTCAGCAACAGTCATGGAAGTCTATCCAATTGAAATTGTTCGACTTTATTAAACCTTGGTTGGCACTGTGGTCTCTCCTGGATCCCACGTCTAACGCAATTGTGATGCTGGAGGCGGCCATCAAGATCTGGGCCGATGCAAGTTTTTTCATCACCAATAGCCGTCGCTCCAACGTGATATCATCTTTCTATCCAAATTACAAGAATCTCCTGAAGGACCCTTCTAAATTTTCTTCATCTGAGATTACTAATCTGTTTAGAAAGTCTTTCACAGACTCTCTCCTGGCCGCTTCTGATGAGGACGCCCGTCTACAGAGGATGCAGGCCAAGCCCACCCGTAAGACCGGCCTTCGCTCGTCGAGACCAGCACAAGCTCGCCCTCAAGTTGATGCTGCGGTACCAGGAACTTCAGGTGTGCAGACAAGGAAACAATCAAGTAACAGGTATGTTGTTTCCTCTATCATTGACCATCATAGTCATACTTTGCCTTCTCTTGGTACTGTCTCTCATTCCGAGCCGGTGGTCGGTGGCAGGCTCGCTCTTTTTGCCTCTGTTTGGGGTACTTATTACTACTTATTACTAGGGATCCCTGGATCCTCGAGACCGTAGAAAAAGGGTTGCTCATTGTTTGTTTTATCTCGCCCTGTTCAAGTGATTGCACCCTCTGAGGGTTGCATGTCAGAGTCAATGCGGGCCGTTTGTGATCAGGCGGTGACTGATATGTTCGCTAAGGGTGCTAATAGAGTGGTTCCCGTTGACTCTAACGGTTTTATTTGCCGTTTATTTGCCGTTCCAAAGAAGCTCCCTGGCTCTTGGAGGCCAATCATTAATTTGAAGCCGTTGAAATTCTTTGTTCAATATGAACATTTTAAGATAGAGGGCTTGCAGACTGTTCGTCACCTTCTGCAGAGGGGTGATTATATGGGCAAGATTGATCTAAAGGATGCCTATTTTATTATTCCCATTGCGCCCGTCCATCAGCGGTTTCTGAGATTCCGTTGGAGAGGAGTTCCTTATCAGTATTTATGTGTCCCCTTTGGATTGGGACCAGCTCCTCGGGTCTTTACAAAAAAGTTTTGAAACCGGTTGTAGCCTTCTTACGCAGCCATGGTATTAGGATGGTTATATACCTTGATGACATGCTTTTTATGAATCAGAATGAAGCTGGCTTGCGTACCGATATGGATAGGGCAGTCACCTTGCTCCTTTCCCTTGGATGACTAATTAGTTGGGAGAAGTCTCATTTGATTCCTACTCAGGTGATTGCGTTTTTGGGTCTCCTAGTGGACTCCTTGTCTCTTTTTTTCCTTACCGGAGGACAAGATTTTAAAGAGGCGTTTGCTTTGCCAGAGAGCTTTGGATAAAAATATGATCTGTCTTAGAGACCTTGCCTCTGTCATGGGTATGTTTTCCTGGGCTATTCCGGTGGTGCCCTTCGCTCAGGCACATTATAGACGCGTTAAGCGGTCTCTTATTGCTCAGCTCAAGTTTAACGGGAGTAATTTTGACGGGTTCGTCCGACTTGCCCCTAGTGCTAGAGAGGATCTTTCTTGGTGGGTAGAAAACATTCGGCAGGACTCCGACCTGTTCATATTTTCGGACGCGTCCTTATCCGGTTGGGGCGCGTCATGTAATGGAATTTCTACCAGGGGTCCTTGGGCGACGTCGCATAGTTTATTGCACATTAATGAGCTTTAAATGCTCTCCAGTCCTTTACGTCAGACTCTTTTGGGGTGTCGGTTTGCCTTCGCCTAGATAATAGTACCGCTGTTGCCTACATAAACAAGGGTGGAGGGACACGATCCTTGAGCATGACCAGAGTTTCACGATTGATTACGGATTGGTGCGAGACTCATAAGATCAGCATCCAAGCTGTCTATTTACCTGGTGTCCTTAACGTTGTAGCGGACATGGAATCAAGAGCTATCCCAGACTCAACCTACTGGATGCTTCATCCTTCCGTCTTTGCCGGCATACTAGCTCAATGGCCCAGCACCGTAGACCTCTTCGCCGCTGCGTGAAATCCAACCGTTTCTTACTCAACCGTTTCTTCGCCTGGAGACCTCAACCGGAAGCCGATGGTACCGATGCGTTCTCCGTAAGCTGGAGGGCCTTGGAAGGTTTCCTTTTTCCTTTCGCTTTTTATTGGTCTGAGATATGTCAAGTAAGCCAGTGTTGCTTGTTGCCTTTGGCGGGAATATATTCCCTGTCTTTTTTCTTTGAAGAGCTAATAAATAAAAGTGTCAACACTGTTAATGTCTGCGTACTTTTGTTCGTACAATTTAGGTTGGCCATCGGGGCGGCTAAGCCGCCTTCGACCAAACGACGAATTGTAACTTCAAATAACCCATTGATCAAATCGTAGTTTAAAGAAGTAAAAACTTCTTTTTACTTCTTACTTAAAAATTTTCAAATATTTCGAACGCAGGATTTCACTGAAAGTATTACGATGCCAAAAGCCACGATAAAATGTTAAAATTAAGATGGATTTGAACGATTTTATCAATCCATGAGATATTTGTGAAATCTGTGAAATTTTGTGAAAATCTGTGAAAAATATTTCTCAAGGTTGACCTGGTTATGCGAGTGAAGAACCTCTCGGTTTTGATACATCAGATTTATATTTCTAAATTTCTATTTTGATAAAAAATCTCTAGAGCTAAAAAAACACAACAACGAAATTTCATTACTGGCACATTGTATATTATATCTGTATATTATTCAGTGAAAACAAGATCCTCTTCTCGTTCTCCACTCCGTTATTAAAGCAGATAGCAAAGCTGCCGAAATACAATTCAGGGCAGAACGTCAGGCAACACATTTAACATCCGTAGAGACATTTGAGGATCATTTTAAAACATTTTAGCTGTAATGGTAAAACTATTGTACGCATCTACGTTTTTTGTCAATTAGTTTAATTAAATCACTTAAATGACTTAATTTACTTAGTTGTTAGCTTGAAAAGGTCTAGAATCGGGTCGCGTAGCAAAAGTTGGGGTTTTGGGTAAGGAGATTTTTAATTAAGTAAGTAAAATAAATAGAGTAAATTAAGCAATTTAAGGAAATGCATGGCGACTGTTCACGTGAAGGGCCTTTTCAATCAAACAACTAATTAATTAAGTCATTTAAGTGAATTAATTAAACTAAATTTTACCACCTCAGTAAATTAACCAAATAAGATTTAGAAATAAGTGATTTGACTAAATTAAGTAGTTTAAGCAATTGAGTGATTTTAAGTCGGGAAAAGCTAATTTAACCACCAAAATTAATAAAAATTAAGAGAATTAAGTGATTTGACCAAACTAATTTTTTTTAAAATTGCAAATATATTGAATAAAAGAATTATTATCAAAAGATTTTCAAGTAATTTAAGCAATTACGGATTCAAAGGGGGAACATTTTTTACCATAAGTCAAAACGTCAATTTTTGTGTTGCAAGATCGCCGATTTATCACAGGAAACTGCGTCAACTAACTACAAAGTTTAAATAATATTAGAAATTTATACAATTATTTGGATGGTGAGGTATAACACTTACTGGATTAAATCGAAAAAAAATTATCCGTGACGAGCTGACGGAGCGACGTGCACAGGTTGACAGCAGGAAAACAAATGGAGCGCGCGCAGAACAAAAAATGTGAGCATCGGCTCTTTACAAGATTGCCTCACTTATTCATTGTAAAACTAGCACCGCTGTTAATACTTTCGCTATTGAAATGCTCGTCGTTCTGACAGTAGACGACGAGAGAAAGAAAGATTCCCAACTAGAAATCGGCTGACGCGTCGGAGGCTACCGACGAATGCGCTCCACCATGTGTCGGAAGGGTTCGACGCATCGGGCCAAGGGCTAATTTAAAATAAACGGCAAACGCGCACTTCTCCCCAGGGCCTTCGTATTCATTTTTTTGACTGGGGCCGTTCCAACTTGGCGCCCCCTAACCCATTAGTCAATTATATAATACATTTGACTTCTCGGACAGCATTACAATTTATTCACATTGGACGCTTTTTATTTATTTCTGAATATCCTGGTTTTCTGAGTAACAGTACAATCTTGGTTAAAATAAAAAAAAAAGTAAAAGACCAATATATTAACATGGTTCATGATGACTTGCAATGAACTAGGTGAAGATTGCAACAGACTAATCAAAGGCGATTCGCCGGGCTTTCTTGGCAGCAAATCTGGTAATCCATCCATAAGAAATCGTGTGTGCCATTTCTCTTTCAATCGATAAAATCAAGCAATGTGTAAGTCGTTCTTGAAGCATTGTAGATCGCAGAGAATTCTTCACGATCTTCAGTTTGCTGAAGGATCGCTCGCCTTCGGCAATCGAAACTGGGATGGTATTGAAGATTCTCAAAATTATGCAGATAGATTGAAACATCAACTGCAGGTCTTTTTCGTAAATCTTGTTGAGTAGATCCAATGAAGAACTAGTCTTGAAAAGAACTTTTCTGATGCTGTCTAGAGGACGAATTTCTTCTACGAGATCTTCTTCGGAAATATCACTTGAATAGAATTCAACCAGAGCTCGAGCTTTTGTTTCTTGGTCTTCTGGGTCATCTTTTGGCAACCAAAGAAACGAAAACATATTTGAAACCCTCTTACTTGCTTCAAATCGGGTTGAAATTTGCTGGATGAGGTGATCGATGCCGATGTTAAAACCTTTACTTCGAATTCCTTTTCTGGACCATCATGATAGTGAGCAGTGTTTCCCGGTTCGTCGTGAAATCTTTTCGATCTTTTCTTCCTCCGTACAGCAAATTCTGAGTCGAAATCCAGGTTTTCTGCTACTTTCTTGGCCTCTTCTAAGATGATTTTCCAAGAGCTTCTGATTCGTGTCAAGTCCGCTCCTAGATTATGAAGGAGCTTCACTTCTTCTTCAATTGAAATGGACTGCGTCTGTAATAGACGACTGACATCGTTAACGCACTGGAGAATTTTCACCCAAATAGTATGGAGAAGGACAGTTTCGAAAGACTTCAACCACTTTTCAAAGATCTTGCTTGAGCCAGCATTTCTCCAGTCAAATCCAGCTCATCCATTGCTCTTTGCAACGCTTTCATTATTTCTCGGGGTCTTTGAATAAGTGGCCAAATGGCATCAATACAAGCGCTCCGTCTTGTAGTTGAAAAACGGTGGAGGGAAATTCCGGCTTCTTCTACGTATAGAGATTGTACATTACCGAAGAACACTTTCGGCTCAATTGACGACTCTGCTACATGCACTCCTTAAAAATGAAAATACGTTTCTAATTATTTAAAATAATATAAAGTGTGTAAAAACATGTAAAGATGTAAAAATAAATATCAGCGAGATTGAGGCTGTGAGCAGCACAAGGCACATATAATGCATTAGGATTCTTTTGTATAATTAAAGCTTGCGCTCCTTTGTAGATTCCCGCCATGTTCGAACCATTGTTGTATCCTTGACCACGACAATTGTGCAGTTTCAGTTCAACGTTGTCCAGGACATCAATGATGAGGTTGGCAATGTCAACACCTTTTTTCTTTTTAAAAGCATGTGCGCACAAGGAAGCGCTCTTTAATTTCCCAGACCTTGGCAGAAGAATTCAGGAGGACAAATCGTAGGATGAATGTGATTTGCTCTGTGTGGGAAGAATCAGGGGTTCCGTCCGTAATGATGGTGTAGTAAATGACATCGAAAGCTTCTTCCAGTACAGCATCCATCGCGAGTTGCCCACATTCGTTGATAAATTCATTCTGTGAAGAAGGTGAGAGATAGTGAGCCTTCATCCTAGTTCCTTCTTGCTGACTTTTGCCCACTTCTTCCAGATGAGATTTTAACACTTCGTTGTGGCGAGAAAGCATCTCAAGAGCTCCAAGAAAGTTTCCATTTCCATCTCCTTCGACTCCATTCACGCCTGAAAATAAACTTAAAGTTACTTAACAGCATGAATCACATTTAAATTCATAATAGATTTTAGATATATCACCTCTGAAAGCTAGGTTGCGGGATGATAGAAATAGAGTAACATCAAGGATGCAGCGCAAAATCTCTCTCCATCTTGCTGCCTCAGATTATTTTTTTTTCTAAATCTGAGCTGATTCCAATCGAATTCGTAAGATTCCGAACAGCCGCTTTCCATTCTACATAGTGCCGACGATGATATGTGCTAGATTGATAATGCTTTACACGATCGACAGCTTTCCTCCAATTGTCTTTAATACCACCATTTCATTGATGAAGAAGAGATCGCTCCGTATGGAGACCCAGCAGAGAGCAGGGAAAGCAATAGAGAGCTTTTGGGTGCCGGGCTCCAAACTGAGTAGTCTCTTGCACACTTTTCTCCGTTAGGAAGTGTCTGGTCGAAAATATCTCTTGGGAATGCTCTTCTCTTACTGTCCCTGGGAAATATTTCTGGGTAAGAGGGATGGACAATGGACCCTTCCTGATGATTTTCTCTCGTTCACTTTGAGTGAGGATGCGAGGCCATAGCGCAGGATCTGTCTCCACGAGTTTTTCTTCTCTTTCTTCATCAAAACTGTCATTGGGAGCTCCAGCCTCATCTTGAAATACAGCCCGTAGTGGAGATACTGGAGGAGCCTGTTGGTCACCAGAAGTGTCGTCACTCATTTCGACATCTGCATCTGATCTAATTTCTTGAATAGAGACGGGAACCTGCTGATTCTCACATGTCGTAGGAACAGGATGGGTGCCCTTAATTAGGAATAAAAATAGTTTAATAAGAAATATACAGCTGAATATTTAAAATAGACTATAAATATTTATATTTTAATACAAACAATCTATGAATAAAAAGATTATATATCCTACCATATATATAATCCAAATCCATGATATCTATGTGTGAAAAAACGTACCTGTGTTGGTAATGTTGGGACTGCATCTTTCACAGCTTTGGCTGCTCTATTTGGTGCTCCGGATTTCTTCTTGGGTCCCATTTTCTAAATTATTAGAACTAAGTACTACTCAAAACACTTTTCCTTCTCAATACATGTAAACAATGTTATCAGAAACATTGTAGCAGACGATGAGACGATACTGTTGTTGACATGATGGATGAGTATTGCCCTCTAACGGTTGGTAAATATAATTTCTAGTTGGCTTTTGCTATTAATTTATTATGATTTTTTGAAATTTCATTAGAAGAAATGTAAATCTTTTCAATGTCATCAATTCAATATTGGAATTTTTCTTAAATAAAAAAAAATTCGTTCTGGCGCCCGGCGCCCCTTGGTTTCTGGCGCCCTGGGTACATTGGCCCCATTGCCCCCCATCCCCCTGTCGACGGCCCTGCTTCTCCCTGGTTTGTTTACGTGCTTCAAATAAAAAATGTCGGCTCGTATCCCCGATTGATGGTTCTGTTTTGAGAAGTGATCCATGGTTACATGGCTTGATTAAAAACTTTTTCACAGTAACCGAAATTTGAAGGTTTTACAGCTTTAAACCATGG
This sequence comes from Chydorus sphaericus, assembly GCA_030141595.1. NCBI lineage: Eukaryota > Metazoa > Arthropoda > Branchiopoda > Diplostraca > Chydoridae > Chydorus > Chydorus sphaericus. The sequence goes on from CM057927.1 coordinate 61,072, forward strand.
TCCCTCCCAAGCCCTCGACTACCCGTGACATTATTAGGAATACCCTGAAGAAGTGCAATACCGAACGAAAAGACACCAGTAGGAAATCTACATTGGAATTGATTGCAAGAGGAGACAATGTATACCGTACAAATGTAAGGAATTTTCCAATCACGCAGAATGAGAGACCACCTGCTCCTGTCAGTTTGCTGCGTAACAAGAAAATAAGGAATCCTGTTGGCAATGAAGCTCCCTTGCTGTTTCACGCTGAAGCCACCCAGTCTGGAAGCATCCAAAATGTTTACAAGTCTGGTAGTATATAAATTCCTAAAGCTACTAGTCGTAATAATCATGCTAATTATTTTTTTAATAATGTTTTCAGGTGAGGTAGATGAGCTGAATACAGTTATGGCCAATACACAATTGACAGTGGGTGAGCTTCTGCATAAACCAGCACAAAGCAAAGACTGGGCCGTCTCCAGCGCATTTCTCGCTGGTTTGTTTACGTTCCGACTGTTGGATATTCAGCAAAGAGAAACTTAGGTGACGTTTAAGAAATGAAACAGTACAAGTTTTTTTTTATATGTTGTAACCATTATTTATTCTTATTCAGGATGCATTAATGGGGTTTCTAAAGCCCGCTTAAATGCACTCTTCTAGCTCCTTCTAGGGCTGTTTTATCGAACAATTTTAAATGACGTACCCACAATAAAATTATTTTCTCATACTGTATATTTTCAATTTCAATTCTTGATCAATGGTCATTAACGTGGGCATTTTTCTTTTAAAAACAGAATTATGTAGAATCTGATTAGTATATTAAATTCGGAGGTTTCCCGTAGGGATTTTTCACTCTGTTGTATTTTAAATTTAAAATTATTTCATCCTTTTATTACATAACGATTATTACATCTTAACATTTCCTAAACCTTCCGTGTGGACTGAAATAATATTTAGTATAAAGCCAGAGTAATTACCAATCCTCAAAGAAAACTATCAACATTATGTTATAATGGTGCTCTTAGCTTACAAACAAATATAATTTGATATTAAATCTGTAGAACTATTAAAGTCGGTTTTATTTTGCGCCATTCAAAGAGTCGGGTCCTGTGAACGTGGCGACCTTTGAACGTCGCCAGGGCCTTCTGTTTTTCCTCATTTTCGTTAAATATTTGTCAGTTTTATCACGGCTCCATTCAAAGACTTTGACCTCGTAAGGGGGCAAAGCAGACCTTTGAACGTCGCCAAGGGCCCTCTGTGTCATCACTCATTTTCGATCGTTGTCCAGTAAGCTTATGGTCACTTTCGATTTCAAAGGTGTAATAAATATTTTTCAACATTTAAAATTTCACTGTTATTTGCTAATATCCCCGATTATCTATTCGGTTTTAAAATAGTTGTACCGCTTAAAGCCAATTCCAATCTAATGTATTATTATCGAAGTTAATATTTGATAATCTAACTGGAACTCAAACCAGCATAAAACATAAGGCATGCGCCACTTATCTCTTTTCCCTTAGTTAATGATTTGCAATTTCCAGGTAAGTTAGGAGAAGTGGAGAACCCATAGATTTGGATTCTATTCAAAATATGTTGAAAAGTTCTTTTTCAATTATGATATAAAAGTATTCAGAATGATCCATAGCAATGTTTAAACATGCCGCCAAAATCATAATGCAAGATGGCGCTGTGCCCACGAGACATCTTGAGCTCGTGAAATAAGTGCCCCGGGGCATAATTACGCAAAAAAATCTAAGCAGGTAATACCGGAGAACTCTTTCTCCTCTTTCGATTGACGCAACTCCCGCGTTCACCGGAAGCACACAGCGGCCGTGCATAACGCTCAAAGTTTGATCTACGCCATCTATTGGGAATCCGGCCTTCTAAAGGGCCTCGTCTCGACTTCGTCTCCTCGGCCCCTCCCCCTCACCCCTCCCCCTTGCCCCTCCCCCTCGCCCCTCCCCCTTTTTTATGGTTGGTACAGTATACCCCAAACTGGGCGATAGTATTCCCTACGGGAAAACTGATAAACAAAGGTTTTAAAAAATGCAGGTGTACTGTACATGCTGTATCTGTATGCAGGCATAATGTACTGTTCATACGGTATGTTGGAATACTGTAAAGGATACAAGTCTGGAGGTATATAAATTCATAACTGGGGATCGTACCATGAAACTACATGCCCTATCAATCATAAAAATATATTTCTATCTATCTTCAGGTGGGGTAGATGAGCTGGATACAGTTGTGGACAATACACGACTGACAGTGGGTGAGCTCTGCATAACCCAGCACAAAGCCAAGGCAGTGAGCCGTCTCCAGTCCATAAAGGAACATAAGAGAAGGATGAATGAAAAGGAGGGAAAATGGGACCATAAACGAGGTGATGTCATCAACAACATCCTCAGTGGCATCACTTTTGGTCCAACCGAATGTGCTGGGAGCCATTGCGAGAGAGTTTCAGATTGCATAAAGTGCGATAGCTGCAGGGGCAAGCACTGCTGGGAGTGTGATCATGAGCTGCACACCAAGTTTGTGTTGCACGAGAGGAAAGTGTATGATGAGTCCAATTACCGACTTAAATCTCTCTATCAGAACGAGTTACTCAATGAAATTGGGTAGATTGAGCAAACAGGTTTGTTAAAGCGATTTATTTATTTAATCTTGTATAGATCTTTTCATTCTAATCTTTTTAAAAGATGTTTTCCTCCACCTTTACATTCCGGATGAATGCCCATACTATGAACAATTCGACACTCTTGCAATAAGGGTTGGGTTCAGGAAAGTGGCTATGATCAACCACGAAGGTAATTTTCTAACAAAGAAATATCTTTTATATTATTTTTGTGGCAAGCTATTTTTTCTGAAGGTCGTTTTGATACTCGACGAGATTTCTTTGCAAAAATCCAAAGTGTGGGATTCAATTTAAGGCTCGGACTAAAGACTACACTGCTTCTGGATATTGGCCCGGAACTGCTGATGATGAGAGTTTCTATTTAGTCTGCCGTTCTTATCTCAAACTGTGGTATGAATTGCAGCACAAGTCCCCAAGTGTTTTAAATAGAGCCGTTCTCCAAGAATTCTCCAACCTCTCAGAGGGAGCCGGAAGAGTAAGCAATTAATTATTTTTATAATAGATCTGGAAAGGAACTAACGATTTATTTTTCTTTCAGACTCCCACTATTGATCCAGCTGTTATCAGCATGGCGGCGAAGGAATTTGAATATCACCTTTATCGAATTAAAAAGTGCTAAACGTAAACGACATGAGATGTATGGCTTGTGGAACATGTCCTTTATTTTGCCACTGCGATGCAAATGTGAAAGCTTATCGTTTCTTGAGTGCCGGAGAGTAATACGAGCAATAACCACATTTAAAAAAATGATTTTATCTTAACCGTTTAATATTTTCTGCTCTTCTATATATTCATGGTGCCAAGGCACTATTTGAAGGCGTGGTTTTCGTTCCAGATGATGAGACAGTCAAATTCGTGAAAGAATTAAATGCTCATATCCCTCAGGTATTTTTCTATTGCACATTTTATATTACTCGCGTCACGGTAATAATTCTTAATTTATTATTAATTCAGGATACTGGACTAGCGAATTATGGGAACTCGATCTTCAAAGCGGGAAAAGCGGATCTCAGTTCCGTAACATGGACCAGACCGGTTTCATGCCTATGTCTTGTCGTCACAACGTCGTCCTAGCCACTGCGGACATGTACAGAGGAGAGACGTTTAGGCTGGTGGCCTTCTTTCATCTGCTTGCCCTGCGCCTGGGCGTCCTCTTCTTTTGTTACGACGTCATATGTCGGTATTTGGGTTTTGCTAAAAAAATAGCTCGTCCAGCCCAAGAGAAAAAGTTGAGCGAGGAGCTGAACAACATCCTCTCCGTTGTTGGTGACCAATACCTTGCCTTTCCTCTCAAGATTTCACGGGCAGCAGGCACATGCCTGGTTCTGTCAAGTAATGTTCTCCTTTAAAAATATTGGGCTTTAGTAACGTTCTAAATTTATTCTGTATGTTAATAACGTTCTAAATTGATTATGTAATAGGCTATTTGGTTTGGTCATTTCCAAAAGTATGCTGTTGGTGCTGTTGGCGAAGAGGCTGAGCAGAATTTCGAAAAACTTTCGAAATACGCTTCTTCATCTCGCCGAATGACCCGTGCCGGTAAATAAATTTATTCAAAAAGACCTAACTATATGCTAATTTTTAAAAAAAATCTTAGGCCGGAGAGACCTTTTGAGTAAGGCGGTTCTTTATTCTAATGCTGAAAAAACAAAAACATGGTTTTGACGCTTACCAGGTCCCTGCTAGTGGTATGCCAGAACCGATTCTCATTACATTATTAATATGTTGATTGATAATATTTCCTCTTCGTGTGTTAATAAATTTAGGCCAAGACACAGATCCCCGAGTACCTCTTGAAACTCATTGGTTTACTCGCGGCCCGGAATCTTCAACTTAGCGCTCTGCCCCAGATTGTGATTAACCTTGTCACGCAAGCCAAGCTGGTCAAATCCAGAACAATTCTAAGTGGTGATTGGCCACTCCAAAACCTTCAAAAGGAACTGGAGGGTGTGAGCTACCAAATGATTCATATCCGGAAGAAATATATGAAGCTGGCTGGTATAAAACATTTCATTAGTGCAGAAATGCTAAAGATCAAAAGATCTTTGACATTTACTTTTTAAACACAGAAAGGTGTAAGAATCGAAATCCGTTGAGAAAAAAACTTGGCTACCTCAAGACAAGATCCGCGAATCTGATTGCACTCATCAATGAGAAAGTGAGAGAAACAATAGTCACTGAGGAATCTCGTGTAACTGGGATTTTCCCTTGGCGGACGACCGGCAAAAAAAATATTATCCCTGAGGGTTAAGATTTACGTAGTAAATTACCGAAAGGTAGTTAATATTGATACCCCTAGAGGGCGTCAGCCAGGGAGAGGCTTCGGGATGTTAAATGGAAAAAAGTTGGAAACTTTCAGCGAGGCTGACGTAAAAACTACTGAGAGTTAAGATCTTTATTATATAAGAAAATTAATCTAAAAATATGCTGGGTGGCGTAGGAGGGTCTGGTAGAAATCAATTGCAATAAAAAATTTACATTAAAAAGATGCGTCGGCTGTGTTATTTAAATGTTTTAGGACCACTTCAAATTCTTGTAGTACTATGTAAACATTGCTGATGACACTCGGGATTGCTTGGGCGACTAGCCCGTTAGCCTACTGCGGCTACTGTGAAGTAAACATTGAGAAGAGCTACTTGATTTCTGAATTTGATGAGTAATGGAAAAACTTCAGAAATGTAGCTGACGAAGTTTTTAAGGTTTGAATATTTTTTTGTAGATTGCAATAGAGTCTATCAACTTGGGAAGCTGAGAATTAAGTCATTTTTATCAAAATATTTAGTTGACGACCATTACTTTTTCTTTGCAATACATTTCACTCAACTACTATTGAATACAATACGATTCATTTACGAGAAGAAAAAGGCATTGGAGCCAAATAAGATTTTTTAAATGTTGCAATTACATTGAAACGAGATATTGACATAGACTTACAGGGTTTAGGCTCATGGTGTAAAATATTATAAAATTTTGTTTCAGATTATTAGTTTTATAGATACGTAAAGGTACACTTTTGTACTGCGCTGTATCACTAGTGGCGCAGGTGGCTAAGCTGCCGCAGCATCGAAGCTATGAAATTAATACATGTGGTTGAGAGTTCGAATCTAGCTGGCGAATTTCATTACTGGAATATTCCTTTATATTATTTTTTTTGTTGACAAAAATTATAGCCTGTGCACAACTTTAGCCCTGCGGGTTAAGATTTACGTATTTAATTACCGAAAGGTAGTTAATATTTGTACCCTTAGAGGGTGCAGCCAGGGAGAGGCTCCGGGATGTTTAATGGAAAAAATTTCGGACAGGCGCGGTGACTTAACTAGGTCTAATAATCAAAATTAATGGCATAAAGTTTTGTGAATTTTAAAATGTGCTGGGTGGCTAAGGGATGGTTTTGTGGAAATCCATTGCAATGGGAAGCTGAGAGTTAAGTTATTTTCATAAAAGTACTTAGTCGATGGCAACTACTTTTTATTTACAATAAATTACAATCTACTACCATCCAATGCAGTACGATTCATTTACAAGAGTAAAATGGCATTGACGCCAAATTAGATTTTTAAATGGTGGAATCACCTCAACCATTAAAACGAAATATTGACAAAGGCTTACACTCATCATCGGATTTTCAGTTTTTACATAAACACAGCTAGGTTGGTATGTCGGTGTTGTATCGTAAGTGGCGCAGGCGACTAAGCTACCGTTTTTTCGGAGAAATTAAGGAATTGGTTGAAGTTGAGAGATCGAATCTGGGTAGTTCCATTCATTACTTGAATTTTTATATAACTATTTTTGGTTGACAAGGTTATTTTTTATTTAATAAATTTATTATATAGTATTTAAGCCAGGTTGGAATCCAAAGAATAATAACTACTCAATTTTACATTCGGGTTCAATAAAAATAATGGTTCTATACAGACCATCAAAAGGGTTCACCCGGCAAGCGAATTCGACCTCGCCGAGGGGGGGGGGAGACCCGCGAAGCGGGCCCCTCGGCAAGCGAGAAGGAGTTTGACGGATGACAATAGCTATATATAGAAGAATTATTGTAGATAATAGTTACAAGATGATAATTGATAATTATGGAACGCTATTCTAGTATCGAATAATGCGTCTACTGGCTGCTGCCATGAGTGCATGACTTTTCAGACAATTACATTTTATACAAGTTCTGTTACATTTATTTTCATATGTAACGGTACATACAGCGCTTTTAAAAACTATATGTAAAAATGGAACATACCATATTAAGGACCATGTTATTAAAAAATGAACATTTGTATCTAATCCTTTATTTAGAAATATACTGATATACAGTACCCCACCGGATAGTTCATAGATAGTTTACTATCGGATTTTACCGCAATTTTCGGCCGACTTTGAGCGTGAATATCTCAACCGATTCACGTTTTTAATACAGAGTCCTATATATATTTAGAATCCGGATTTTTTTCCTTGCTTTTTTTGTGTGCTTATCTCAAAAACCTATTCTTCATGTTAATTCCCTATTGTATAAGCGCATGGTTCAAATTTATGTCAGTTTTCCTGTAAAAAGTAGCTCAAAATTATTAACGTCAAACTTTTTCTGATTTTTCCCACACTCCTCAAATGCTTGTCTATTCGTTTTCTTGTACGTGACCTAATCAATAATTCAATGGGAAATTATAATAAGAATCAGATATAATCAAAAGTAAAATGGGCAAGCATATGTGGGTTGACATCGGGTTGTTGAATCAGAAAAATGACTTAAAATAGAGCTACTCTTAGCCGGAAAAACAGTTTGACCCGTGCGTTTATGGGGAAATGAGAGGTGTACTTAATATAAGTCCAGTGGGTGCGGTAACTTTATGTAAAATTTTAGGCTCTACCATACGAATTAATTGATAATCCAAACTCTGAAAGAAATGTGCACCTTCATCGAGTGTGTGGATCAAGATCGGACGGCCTTGCAAAAGGATGTCGATGAATTGTTGAGCGAAAATGAAGAGCTTGATCCCTTCACTCTGGGAAAGATTGCCCTGAAATGTTTCGAGATCGATTGCCTGATTGAGGCCCCTAGCTGGTGCCATTCTGTATTTTAAACTCAACATCAAGGAAAAACTGGCACAAGATTAAGTGGACTCCTCAAGCTCTGGATTATCAGATGACCAGCAAGTAGAGTGAAGCTACTACAAGATCTACTTGATGTTGATCTCCCAGAAGACGAGGAAGATCAAGACTTGGAGGATGAAGCTTCTGACTCTGAACAGGGCTTAGATGAACAGCAGATTGAGGAGAATGGTCTAGAAAACTCCCCAGAATCAGAGACTGATGATGAATTATTAGATTTATTGGACTCTGTTCTTGATGACATGTAAACAAATAAGCCACACCTACAGCTGAAATGTACAGTCACAAGCAAAAATTTAAAAAAAATGTTTTGGCATGGCGATAACAATATTCAGTATTCAGCCAATAATATATTAAGCAGTGTGTGTATTGTACGCCAATTATAGTCCTGGAAAGAGGTGACGGATAGTGGATACTTTCAGGGAGTAATTGTATTCCTGTAGGATCTCAAATAGTGAGCAGATCACCATAAAGCTCTAAAAATCAACTAATGAGTTTATTAAAATGATAAAAATTACGTACAGTAGGTAAATAATTGTCTTGGACGTTTACCACCTGAAAACAGCGTGATAATCCATATCTTATCTATGATAAATACCAAATAGCACAGTAAATACGTTAAACGTGTTAGGGACGTTTATAGGAAAAAAGAAATACAACTATCATTCCAATTTTATGGAAGTTGCAACCCCAGGCAGCACGGTAATGTCGTTACGACATCGTTTTGTTGTCGTATACGATATCGTTGGGGTACCGTTTCGATATCGTTCCGACGCCTTTTTGTCATCGCAGGAACATCGTTACGATAGGCTTTTGCGCCTTGTTCCCATGTCACGAACAATATCGCAACGACATCGCTGTAAATATGGTAATTTGTGAAAAATTTTGTCACCTCGAGTAGGACTCGAACCTTACACCTTTGGATTGCCAGTTGGGCGCACTTACCACTTCTATATGAGATCCTTATAAAAGTTGTTGAAATTGAGCTATATATATGTTGCATTTCCTGTCTTAAAGTCACGAACAATTGCGAACGATGCGTCGATGCTAAGCATTTAAATTACTATGAATATATATTTTATCGTTAAGGTTTCTTAGTTCTAAACAATACTAAATAATTAATTTACATGCAGTACTGTGACTCAGGTTCAGAGATTACCGGTCACAGCAGTACCGATTAACTTTGTAATCAACGTCAGTTCACTGTACAGGACTCTGCCCCAAACTACCCTTGATCTGGTTAAAGCAATCAAACTCGGATTTGGTCGGGACTCATTCACCGGGTGACCCCACTTTAGTGCCGGCCTCGGGATCATCCAAACCCCGGCACTTACATGCGGTCACACCGGCACTGAAAAATACCGTCAAACAACGTGAATTTTATGGAACATTGCTTTCTAAGATTGAAATTGTCGCGACATTTTTTTTTCAATCTGAGTCCCGCTTCACCGGCTGACCTGCTAAGATCCAACGGAGTCCAAGTGGTGTTGCGCCCGATTAAGGTTTAAACGGGACTCGTTAGCAGAACACTCATCCGAACTAAGGTTAAATAACAAGTCTACAAGAGCCAAGCAAATGATAACTTCGATTTAAATCAAAGGAGTTAGTTAAGTTGAAAAAAAATTAACAGTTTCATAATAATACTCGAGTGTTAAAAAAAATTCGGTATCGCCACGACATCGTAAAAATTTATTGATAATTTAAAAATTATTTATTAAAACAGTATCGTTCCAATGTCGTTTCAATATCGTTGTAGTCGTGATGTCGTCATGATACCGTGCTGATGCCGTAACGATATCCAGTGCTACCTGGGAACAAGAAGATATATTTCATTTTATTAAACTTTTTGCCTGTCACACGTCAGTCCTATTTACACTTTACCCTGATAATGCTGAATATTGTAAGTTGCGTGGATTCCCGCGAAATTCAAACGAAATCACGAACAAAAAACTATAGTTGCTCCCTAAACACACCTTGATGCGCTAGAAAGAAAAATAATTTTATAAAAATAATAGGCTCCTCCCCCAATTTTGGCTAGGCTCTTTAGGATTTCCTGTCGGTAAAATAAAAAAAGAGCCCGAGGCTCTTTGGGAAAGCTCTTTTCCAGCAAAAAAGGTCGGGGTACTCCTCCATAAGAGCTACGTATACTTTCTTCTGAAACGAAACCTTCCTCAAAACTTTCTTATACCCCCACGGGCCATTTTATTTATCATAGAAAATTCTGAAAAAATACATATTGTGCAGAAATGTGTACTGATTATGAGTATGCAAAAACATTTAAGAAAGATTGACATCTATTTAAGTTGATTAGATTAACGCAATTTACCGATTTTAACGTAATACGATTTTATGGAAACCCTCAATTAAAATAATTTTTGGGCGATTACAGATGTATTCCTTGGAAATTTGTGGAACCATATTTACTATGGTAAATTTATTAAAAACTAGATGCGAGTTAAATTGTAATTACTTTCCAATTAATTGCCCATTTGAGCCACTAAGGATTGATTTAATTGTTTTCCAAATTCTTGATTTTTGTCTATCATGGTCTAGCCCAGATATCCATCGAAAAATAATTATCTAATAACTTATGGTTATCAACATAATAGGATTTAGTTAATTAAGTTTGGATAACTCACCGCATGATCGAAATAAAATTTTAAGAGAAAATAATTACGCCATAAATTTAATCGATCTATTTTCTTAAGCTATGCAAGTTTCATTGATCTACCATGAGTGCAAGTATTTTAATTTATTACGGGACATTTTATTTTTTATTAAATCGATCCCAGCGCCACCGCTACCGATGTCGTCCTTGCTAAAAATGTGAAAATTGGCTAACTTTGAACGGATTTTTCGTTACTATATTATCAATGAAGGGAACAAAGACTTATATATTCAGAAAGCCCATTATTCCTAGCACAGCTGTGTCAAAAATAAATAAATACCTAAGCTTTAAAACTGATGAATTATTTTTCTGAAATGCCCGAGTTTTCAAAAATCTCCGAAAACGACGAAGTTGTCCCAATTTCAACATAATTTTTATTCCTTAAATGATCATTAATCCTGATAAGTAAATATATGAATCGAAAGCCCGTTTTCTCAAGCATGTGCACAGTCAAAGCAATAAGATGTTTATTACTGAAAACTCATTAAAAATTAGTTTAAATTAGCCTTCTATCTGTCAAAACAATTGGTAACTAATCGATACATACTACATACAACTAATCGATACATAACGTACATAGATTATCGATTGACATTTGCATATTTTCAAAACACAACAAATATTCATTTCAAAATAAATCAATTGATGCGTCTTTAAAATATGAGACCAAACTAATATCTTTTGCCTATGATGTATAGACCTTATCATAGTTGGATGGGGTAGAATGTGTAAAAATGGCAGCGGCTATCGCAACTGGTGTAGGGGTGTACGAGTGTGCCGCTGCTACTTCGCTTGATTCTTAATACCTCTGTAAATAGTAAACACGTTTTGTCGTCTGTAGTGCTCTCTTCCGTTTGACGTTTTTGACAAGTGCAAACGTTTTTTAACTTCGAATTTTTGTGATTAGGAGGGTTTTTGGTCAAATAACAAAATGTCACAGAAAAGGCGCACAATGAAAGTTTGTTGCGTGTGTGGACTAATTCAGGAGTCGAAAGCTACTACGCAATTTTTTTTTTTTTATTTTCCAAGAGTTACAGTGAAACATAATGCTCTAGAGAAAGCTATTGTTGAGGAAAGAATAGATGCTTGGAAAAAAGCAGTACCCATAAATTTTGGGAGAAGAAAGCAGCCAACTGTTTGCAGTGATCACTTCAAGTCAGGTAATTATTGATTAACATTTATACTGTTTTTATTTCATTAAAAAAAATCTGTTTAGGAAAACCGGCGTATTTATATTGGAAAGATGATGTTGATTGGGTTCCAACTATCAACATGGGCATCAATCACCTCTTTGAGAAAGGTAAATAGGAACTGTTCGTGTTAAATAAGTTTTCATATTTGAATTTTTTTTACAGGAGATGATAATTCTGATGCAACAAGTTTATTACTTGTGGCAGTTGAAGATTCCCAAAATTGTGTTGATGAAGGCAACAATTCAGATTTGAATGAATCACATGTGAGTTCTGAAAATGTAGCAGAATCTATCTTCGTAGAAGAACAAGTCATATGCAACTTGTCATCATCTTCCATCTCAATGGAAAACAATAATCCAACTTCATCTTTTCTTCAAGGAAAACAAAGTGAATTGGGTATCTAATTTCTACTTGAATATTAAAAGAGACTTTCACAAATATGATTCTTGATCTAATTTTCAGAGACTACTGAAAGAGCCACTTGTTCGGTTGCTGATTGTTTACTAACATCGGAAAAGGAGAGTTCCACGCAAACAGGTTTGAAAATAAAATTCGTTTTATTAAAAGAGACTTTCATAAATATGATTCTTGATCTAATTTTCAGAGACTACTGAAAGAGCCACTTGTTCGGTTGCTGATTGTTTACCAACATCGAAAAAGGATAGTTCCACGCAAACAGGTTTGAAAATAAAATTCGTTTTATGTCAGATTTCATCATTTCTAAGTTACTTTACTCCTGCATTTTAATTAGATGAAGACACCGTGGAAAAGAATCTCTCTTCTCGACTCAACGATGTAACTTTTCAGTTAGATAATCTGAAACAAGAACAAGCTCGTCTAGCAAGACAAGTCAATGATCTCAAAAATATAAATAGAATCCACGGTGATGACAAATGGACCCGATTCTACACTGGGTTGCATTGTTGGAATCTCTTCATGATCATTTTGAAATTGTGTACCCCAGCCATTCTTCACATCACCGTGCTGAACAAGAACTCGTTGCCTCTAGAAGAACAGCTACTTTTAACCTTGATGCGTTTGCGCTTGAATTTGACGGAACAAGATCTTGCTTTTAGGTTTGGTATTTCTCAGTCTTATGTCTCAAACATATTTTGTAAGTGGATAGATATCATGTATGTTAGACTTGCGCGTAACTTTATGGTTTGGCCAGAGCGGGAAGAGTTACGCACATCTATGCCAACATTTTTCCGTAAACGTTTCCCGAGTTGTGTTGCTATCATCGACTGCTTTGAAGTTCCCTTAGAGAGATTTTTAAATTTACTGGCCCGCGCTTCAACTTTTTCTTTTTATAAAGGGAGGAATACCATTAAATTTCTTATTGCTGTGTCACCCACAGGTGCCATCACTTACATTTCTCAAGCATACGGCGGGAGATCGTCCGACATTCACATTTCATTAGATTCTAAAAATAAGGTTGTATTTGAAGATAAGAACTTTATTTCTAAACTTGTCACGGGAGACGTAGTATTAGCGGACCGTGGGTTTTTAATTGAACAAGATGTGCGTGCTAAAGGTGCTCAACTTATCACTCCCTCATTTTTGGGTAAAAGATCTCAACTCACTATGAGTGAAACAGTGTACTCAAGGTCGGTTTCCAATGTACGCATTCATGTTGAAAGGGTTATTGGTGCTCTCCGAAATTTTACAATTCTTACTGATCGTGTCCCTGTCAACTTATTGCGCGTAGATGAAGATGGACTGTCCTTTATCGATAAAATTGCGTTCGTCTGTTGTTGCCTTGTAAATGGAAATCCATCCGTAATCCCCAGCTCATAATAATCCATCATTCCTATTAGAGTGCATGCCTATATATATACTATGATAATAAATACACATATTTTGTCATCTTTATTCATTTATTGACAGTTTCAAGAACATTTCTACGCTTTGAAGTTTTGGTAGGTATTGTTGACTTGTCGGAGGTATCACAAATTCCATTTTCCTTTTCATTCTCCTCTTGCTCGATGTCACCGGGAGGATCGATCGGAAGCGGCTCCTTCCTTTTTTTCTTAAGAGCATCCGCTCTACACCATTTGCACTTCCATGTTTTCGATATCCTTTTCAAACCGGTACATTTTTTATGAAAGATTCTAATTGTGCAATCAACATTACCACAAGTGATGGTATCATCAGAAAGAGCAGGATTTTGGCATGAACATATAAATTGATTTAGATTAGGATGCGAAAGAATTGCTTTCATTTGAGGACTTTCTAGGATAACGGGGATCTTTGTAGAACTGAATTTCTTAGAAACAAGTTCAGGAAGAATATAATTTAAGAAAAAAAGCTTTCCTTTGGACTTTATCAATTCAATCGCATCTTCATCTCTCTCAACTAAGACATATTCCAAATCGTGTTCCGTGTACACAACAAAAATAGCATAAAATGAGACAGTTACTAAAAGTTGAAGCTGAACTTGGAAAAAGTATTCATGGTTCTTTTTCATGTACAGCATTCCTGAAATGATAAATATTTTAATAAAAGTTTTTTTAGCAACGTTATTATTTAAAAATTATTTCATGAAATGTACCTGTCTCGGAATTGACTTGAAGACAAAATGATTTATCAGTAAGGGCTTGAGATTTGACGACTTTTCCTTTTAAACTGAAGGGGCATTTCACTTCAACGACCCCTTTACCGTGGCAATCACATTTGAAAGAGGTTAAGCAGCCAGAAACGGATAAGTCGTCGATACAACTAATCCAACACTGTCGCAAATGAAATTGGAGTGACTATTTTCTAAAGCCACTTTATCCACCATTTTTTGGACAGCTTCATTTTCTTTTTTAAGACCATATCTAAATAAAATGGCAAAAAGTTTTAATTACATCACCAGGTGATAACTAAACAAAATATAAAATACCGCGTTGCTTCATTTCCTTTAAATGTTACCAGCTCTGGATAACAAAGCTGTAGAAGAAAAGTTCGCATTCCCTTGGTGAAAGGAGCAGTGAGATCCAGTTTGACTATTCGATAGATCTTTGTACCCGTTATTCGACCGGCACGTTGTCCCATCCACTCTGGTTCTTTACTTTGTGACCTTGTAAGGATTTCCAATCCTTTCTGCTCCTCTTCAGAACAGGTTATTTGTTCCTGGAAGAGTCTTTCACACTCTTCGGAAATAACTAGTCCGTCTTTCCCCTCGAACTCAGGATTGTAGAGTGAAGTTAAGCGAGGCGGAATTTTATAAACCGTAGCTAGAGGTTGGTATTTTGCTGCATATCCAGGGACCATTGAGAGCACTACTGACGATTTTGTATTGGTGGAAAGCTCGATGTTAACATTGTGATAGTCTTCATCGCTCACTGGAAGGACATCACGGATGCTGTAAGAGTTCTTCCGTGGACCGAGAACGTTCAGATCAGCGACTTTACCCACTGTGATCTACACGTCGAATGTTAAAAATATTATCATTTCAACTAGAAATAGAATGATGCAACAATTAAAAGTTACCGGTCTTCCTTTAGGAGGACCGTTCCACGAGCATGGCTTTGATGTGACTGATATGACATCACCAGTAATTGATTGTGAAATCGATTCCTTTTCTCTTTGACAGTGTGCTATTGCACACTGAAACAGCGCACTCACATGAATGCAGCATTTTCCTAATCTATTTATATGGAACACATTTTAATTAATTTTCTAGGAATTTGTATTGAAAGAAAAAGGCTTACCCTGCAGCACAGTCACAGTTGCAGGCTATTATTTGCCCATTAGTAGACAAGGCTGCCCAAGGCGTAACTGGTTGTACACTAAGGGCTTGGGAATGATATGTTTTGGCCCTAATTAGTGATATTCCACTGGGAAGGGGAAATGACCTGAAATCTTGAATAAATCCATTTTCTAGGTATTGCTGTGAGTTTATATTCTTAAACGCTTCGTTTCGTTCGTTGTTGGAACCATTTGGCTTAATTATAAAATGAAGAATCAGTTGATCTCGACTAGTTTGAGGTATGGTCCCCTTCAAACAAGTACCACTTTTCCACAAATCAATAGGGATCACTAGAGGGTCATGGCACTTTAGTAATTCTAAGTAAGAATAGTAAGTCTTTTTATCGTCGGGGTTTAGATTACACGCATACGATGACAGTTTGTAGGTCAATGCACTAGCCATGGCTATTTATTATACAAAAAACTACATTCTTAAAATGTTCTCACGTGTTCACGTAGAAAAACAACTTGCACTACAGACGACAAAACGTGTTTACTATTTACAGAGGTATTAAGAATCAAGCGAAGTAGCAGCGGCACACTCGTACACCCCTACACCAGTTGCGATAGCCGCTGCCATTTTTACACATTTTACCCCATCCAACTATGATAAGGTCTATTGGCTGTATTTTTTTAAAGAATTAAATAATAGTGGGAATAATAATTGAGGACGTCTATCAAAGTTGAATTAGTTACTGTAGAATTGTTTTGAATATTTTTCACACTACTGTTTTCATCCTGTTCTCATTATTTAATGTTCTGACGTATTCCAAATGACCAATTTATTTCAAAGTTATATGATAACAAGTCATATGACTTCTACTATAAAGTAGAATCTACCAAGACTATTACTTTCCATATGTTGCTTGTTTTCATAGACTAAATAATCACTTTGCATTTGTTTATTTTCGTACCCGCTTTGACTCTTGGTTAAACTTGAAAGCGATATAAAAGACGGAAACATAAAAAACGGATTATCAATAGGTTTGACGCGAAGTGGGCACAAGCGGTAAAAAAGGTAACCAATTAAGACATCCAAACGGCAAAAACGTTTCCCCTCGTCAAAATCTCGGTCACCGTACACTTCTAAAACGTAAATAAAAAATTCAGAAAGATTTAATTAAATTAGTAAAATACGATACCAAAAACTTCATTCAAATTTTTCTCTAAAAAAATATACCTCTGATTTTTTCTTCCCGTTCGGAACTTCCATATTCAGTGTTTTAGGTGAACCTTCATAAGAAGCGTCGAATTTAGAGAAAGGCTGAGAAGGAAAAATTATGGGATGATAATTGGAAATTATTTCAGTGGGCTATTGTATGATACCCTGGTAAAAGAAAATCCAGAGGAAGAGGTCATCTCCACGATCCATTCGACAACAGTTGGCTTTTTGTAATCACGGCTTTCCTAACTCGAGGCTTCTTTGCCTTCTTAACTGGTTCGCGTGAGCTAGCAGTCACTGCAGCAGCTGCCGGCAAAACTGGCCCACTCTCTCTCTCGGTAAATGCGCGGAGGAAGGCCTGGTCATCGGACCAAGATGAGGTCGTGAAAACTGTCTGAATTATGGTTTAAAAAAAGAAAAAAATAACAATTTAAGTAATTCCATCCATTAAGATAACTAGAGAAATGTTACATTTTATTCAATAATGTTACTACTGTCAGTCCCCTTGAATTGCTTGGACACAAGTTCCAAAAAGCTACCGAATCCATCTTCTGTATCTGTAAATTTTTTTCTGAGCATAAAGGTAGCAAGATTTTTTGATCTGTTGTGTCTTGGCAAATAATCCTTTGCATGCTTTCTTAATCCTTCGATGGTATTGGTATGAGCGCCTGTTTTGGATGCAAGAAAGTCTTAGAATGATTCACGGTGTAATGTTAAAAACCGTGATCTCTACAGAGGTTTAAAAAAATAAAAATATGTTATACATTGCGATAATCACTAAATTTACTTAAGGTACTTAATTCACTTAAATGAATTAAGCAATTTCTAATCAATAATATCAAAATGTATACCTAAGACGATGATAAGCTTTCCAACAATCAGAAATTATTATTGAGTCTTAATGTATCCATTCCTTTATTATGGTGACGAGAGTAACTTCTGTTCTATTTTCCAACGGAACAAGAAAACATTGGCCATTTTCATAACGCCTCCAAATACCCAGACTCCATCAACGCGACGCCCACGATGATATTTCCCTATTACGAACTAGGTGATTTTGATTTTGAGCCGGGCAAAAAAATTCAAAATTTACAACTTTTACTTTATTACAATAAATTGACAGAGAATCTACCTTTATTTACGAATTTATTCTTAAATACAAATTGGTTTGTTACGCAATTATCTAAGTAATGTCACAGTTCTCACTACTCATTAGATGTCATTTCAGTATGTCAACAACAGAGCAAGTGGTAACCTGACATCACTGTTAGGCGTCACTTTCTCTAAGCAAGGGTAAAAACCCTCGAAAAACGGGTGGATTGGAAAGTGGTTTAATAACCCTCAATAATTGAGAGCCAAAACCAGTTTCTAAAAATGAGGGTTCTAATCCCCATAAAGCTCCAAACAGGACAAAAGAGAGGGGTTTTAATCCGAAATCGAAATTTTCATTTCGTATATAAAATTTACATTTATTATATTTTAGTATTTCAATTTATTGTACTAACTCTAGGTTAAACAAATCAATCAGATTATAAAAAGCCAAATTTTATTTTCTCCAAAGCTCAGCATATACAATATCCACATCAATTTAAAAACAAAATTATTTTATAGGTAACATGATATAATGACTAAATCAAAACAAATAATACACATCAATAACATTTCAATCGTGATAATAATAAATAGGGATGAAATTGAGACGGATTTCTTGGCGACTTTTAGTTCAGAGATCTAGTAGGCCGGCTCCTAAAATATAATAAAAAGAGTTTAATTAAAATGAATTTATAACAAAAAGAATATTTACTCTATAATTATTTGTATTACCATTAATGTAAAGGTAATTTCTGAAAAGCAGGATCTAAAAAAACAAGAGTTTAATGCAAACAGTGGTTTCGCCACTAAAGTTGAGCACTAACTGAATTCAAAGTTCAACTCTGAAAGACTCAAAGATGCCGAATAAACTAATGCACGATGGAATGTTCACCAAGGTCGCTAGGATTAGTCATCAAGGGATTCTTCTTCTCTTTTTTGTGACCCTATGGGGATTATTTCGATGAAATATTGGGGGAGAAGTTCCATTGACCCGGATCAAAGTAAATCCTCACAAGGGGAACTCTACCTTTCCACCCCTTCTTATCAACATCAGAGTCTTTAAATCGCTAAAAGAGAAGCTTATTTTAAATATAGATGGATTTAACTCTTTTTTATTGAAAATGGTTTCTTCTTTAGAAACATGTTGCCCTTTTTGAGCCGTGGTATTACAAATCAAAGGATATGAACCCTCTTTTTACGAAACCGAGGTTAAAAGTGATTCTAAAAATTTCTAAGGAAATAATAAAAAAATAAATTAGCAAATAAATTAGAAAATTTCTTAAATTCAAGTTGTACACTAAACCATTTTGTGAAAGAAGTCATCAAACTTTCATGTGAGTACAAATTGTAATAGAAATTCTAAAATATTCCACTATGCAACTATTGAACTTTCTTTTTCATAGTATAGTAGCCTATCAACAAGGCTATTGATTTGTCATTAGGTCTTGATTACAAACAAAACATGTCTGGTTTCAAGAAAAAAAATTCTGGCTGTCAAGTCAGAAAGAATACGGCTATAAAGACGGCAAATGAAGAAAAAAGCAAACGCTCACTGGAAGATTGCGGTATAAAAGTTACCAAAAAAGGGAAGAGAATAGGCCTACAACTTCGAGTTCGTGTTTCACAAATTCCTCGCAGCTAAGTCAAGCTATTGAAAAAGTAAGTTTGACAATTAAAACGAGACTTTTACTGTTTTAAAATTTCGACTGTATTAAAAAATTTGAGTTCGTTAATATATTATCATTTCATAAAAATTGCAATATTATACTTAATTTTCTATAGGATTGTGCTGTAAATGAGTCTAATTGAATCTTGTTAACCTGAGATAAGCCACCACTTCCTTCAAGTAGCACAATGTCTATGTCACCTACGAGAGTTGAAAATGAAAATACCTTTATGATAAGTTGGTTTATGAGGATTATTTGTACTATCAATGTGAAGCTATAATTTATTATTTCACTCTCTATTTGACTTCATCTCTCTAAGTCGTTTGAATTCATCGTCATGATATCCTTCTGGTTCAAAGCTCTCCAATCAAATAACTATGTAAGTCTCTCTCTTCAATCGGAAAACACCTACTTAGATGATGGGATGAAGCTTATAAAGACTCTTATTTAGGATCTAACTCCACTACGATCTTCATGGCCGAGCATCATTGATGAAGCACATTTGATTGCCCCTGGACTCGAATCTTATGGGTTTCAGTCAGACTTTGTCGAAAAAGAGGACAAGGAAGAAGAAGGCCTTTCATGAAGATTCCAGGAACACAGCTCATTTCCACGAAAATGAAGAAAAGGAGTTTTAGGTGAACGTATTCTACGCATCACTCTTGATACTCTTATCCAACAGATCGAAGACAGGGTTAATTTGCAGAAAGGACCACCAACATGTTCTCGCTCCTTTGGTTCTCAGAATCGAATGTTATGACGAATGAAAGCGAAACTGAAGAAAAAATTGAAGCCTCTAGCCTGGAGGAGAAATGCAGAACCTTGGCGGAAATCTACGTGAACGATGTGGACGAAGAGAAACTTATCGAAGATGCCCGTCATCTGGATACTCTGAAGCGGTCTAATCTTTTTGGCCCAAAGGAATCTCTCACTTCGATGAAACTATTGAATTAGATCTACCAGAAAGGTCTACAGTCTCTGTTCGAATCGGTATGCATTTTGCTACGGATTTTCAACACGATACCTGTTTCTGTTGCCGAAGGAGAGTGCTCTTTCAGCAAGCTTGCTCTAGTCAAGACAGCGCTAAGATCAACCACGAGTCAAGACAGGCTCACCATTCTTCTAGTTATTTCAATTGAGCATGATCTTGCGAAAACTCTGTGCTACGGCGAAGTCATTGCAATTTCGCTATGGGTAAGTGCTCGGAAAGTCAATATCCTTTGAAGCAGACCGTAGAATCTGATACATTTTACATACAGTTTACACGCGTCATTTACTAGTTAAAGTATGGCAACTTAACGGATTCACTTTTCGGTATTAAAGCAGAAATCAATGTAAAAATCATAGATTGCTTTTCGTACGAGTTCATTCCTGTATAGAATGACGTTTTTACATCATCTTTCTGTAGAGATTTTACATTTTATTTAATAAAATTATTTTACATTTAACTTAATTTTAAAATGAAATACTTATCGTTCTAATGATTTCAAATTGTTTGAATAATGATGAGTACATGTTGCGTTGAGGTTTTTCGATGTGTATAAATCAAAACATTTGATCCATTTGATTGGAAAAGTAAATATTAATTTGTACCCAATTAATATATAGCCAATTTTGGCTATATAACTGTAACTATAAACTATATGGATGTTTTCATATTCGATGGCAGGGTCGTAGTTTAATGCCGGTAGCCTCATATCCCCCAATCCAGATACCCTTTGCCACTGGTTTCTCTGTCTTTTGTCGGCAAGCCTACTGTGGCGTTAGATGGGCACGGACGACATCCATTCCTATGGGAGCGCCGATATCACAGTTGGGTGGAGCCGGGGCTGGAAGAGAAGCTAAGTAGGGCCACTTAACTATGCTCTATCCCAATCAAGTGTATGGCAATCCAGGTGGAGCTCAGGGGTCGTTTAACCGACGACGGAGCATATGACTTTTCCACCAGGAATGGCAACCTCGAAATCACCCATCCGAGACTGCACGAAAGGATCTTTATTGTGGAAAGTGTTGAAACGTGTTGGCCGGTTTCGACCAGGTACACGTAACGCCGCAGCAATGTCCTCACGAAGAAGAGATCCATTGGCAGCGCTATTCAGAAGGGTGTGTTTGAACACTATTCCTAGCACTTGCTACGGAATTCCAATTTCAGGATGGCACGCCAGGCGATGTTCGATGATTGTGCCGACTCGAAATCATGTAGCCTAATGGCTGGGATTTTGGACCACTCTTCGACTTGACGAAGGTGACCGACTTGATGACCCCAGGAGCCGCCTTTTTAGTAGCCGGATCTTGAAGGAGTGTGTTAGATTTACCGCCACATCCCTCGATCCTTCAACGGAATTTTGAATGGCAATCCTTAAGACTATGGCCGGATCCGAGGCAGCTGAAGCAACACATGTTGTTGGAGACGGGCTTAGAGTGGGCCGGTAGATCCATAGCGGTGAAGGTGGCGCAGGAGAAGATGCTGTGTTTAGGTCCACCACAGCCGAAGCACTTTTCTTTTTCCTTTAAAACCGTTGTGGCCGGCTTTGTCTCTTCTTGTACTTTACTTCTTTACTTTTACTTTTTCTTTTACTTTTACTTCTGGTACACTAGTTGCCAGAAGATTCGACGTGAAATTAGAATACTTCGACTTGTGAGCTTGTTCCCGAGGCAGAAAGGATTATTTTTTCTTTTATTTTGTTTGATGCTCTTTCTTGTCCTCAATTGCAGCAGCTTCGAATGGTTTGGATAAGTTCAGCATCCGTTCAGCCATAGCGATGTCTTTTAACCAGGAAGACAGTTCCTCAACATCCAGGACACTGTCGTATTCCTGCAGTTGTCGGAAAGCGTGGCGACTCCATTTTGTCTAGGCCCAGTATGGAAGCCTGGCAAGTAAATTTCCAAGTATTACACCGGACCGGAGCTCATGTTCGAATCCATTGTCCATAAGGACGGTGACGACTCCCCGCAGCTTTTGGATGAAGGCAAGGAGGCCTTTAGAGTCTCTCTCTTGCACAGCCCCATGGGACATGAGGTCGTCCAGGTAGGTGTCTTCGAACTCATGGAGAGCCTTCCAGTATTGACTGGGATCAGATAGAGTATTGCCTAGCTCGTCCCTGACTTCATGGCTCAGCTAGCCAATCAAAATTGCAAAGCGTTGAGCGTCTGAGGAGAATACGTCGTGCACGAGATGTTTGAAGGCCGATATGAAGCAGGGCCATTTTATGTACTAGCCATCAAATACTTCAATCTTGTGTCGAGACAACAACGCGAGCATTGCATCCGATGTAGATTGACGAAGGCTGCCAGTGCTCTTTTGTTGTATCCAAGATTTTACTTTAGCGTCCGCTAGAACCCTAGAGGTAGGTGTACACGGCGCCATAACCCGAGTAGACATTTTCGGAGGAGTCTTATGCCTTGGAGGAGTCTTGTGCCTTGGCGGTATAGGTGGGTCGCCCGTTCTAGCAGTCCGACGAGGCGGTGTGAACTGGCGAGGGGGAATTATGACAGCATCCTGGTGTGAGCGATGAGCTTGCACCCAGGTCCGGGTACTTGCCGCTCTGGAACGTTGTTCCCAGAGAGGTATGATGCCATAGATTCGGCATCGGTTCCATCCTCCAGGGCCAGATTTAAATTCGAGCGGAGAGCGTTGAGGTGACGCTGATTATCCAAGCGCGCCTTTTAGCATCCTTAAGCTCCGCCTCTTTACGGTCGATTTCCCGAGCAGCTTCCTCCTCTTTGGCCAGACGGTCTTCTTCGTCCTGGAGAAAGGCCAAAGACTTCTTGGTGGAAATCCTAGATCGGGCGCGTGGATGTCCTGCTGTTAGCACTTCCAAACTTTGAGGCTCCGGATCTGAACTTGGTCACTTGATTGGGAGGCACTTGTATCGCAGGATTAATGACAGTAGTTGAAGGCAATGGATTGTGGGTAGCAGTTTCGAACCCAGTGACTGATGCAAATGCGTTTGATGCAATTATACGTTTCATCCAGCTGGACCTGATAGAGTAGAAGATAAGAAACCCAGCCCGTTAGAGCTGGGCCAAGGGACGGGTTTTTTATTATTTTTAAATTTTTTAAATCTAAGACCTGATGTAAGGATTCCGGATGTAGGAAGGGAAGCGATCCTTTTCGCGCCGTACAGTTGATGTAGGTGGTACGGTCACAACGCTTCTCAGAGGAGCTGGAGGCTCTTCATCCTGTTCCGGTTCAGGTCCCTCATAGATGACGGAGAGCACATCCTCTTGTATCTCTGCAGCAGCAGCTTCTTCCAGTTGATGATGTAATGATGAAGAGCCCAGTCGCTGAAATACTGAGACGTGAGCTGTTGTTGTGAGCTGCTGTTAACCTCCCAGGGAGGGTGTGACGTCATCCAATGAAGAAGGGGTGAGCTCAATCACTTAGCGGTGTTGGACAAGACCGGAAGTGGCTGGTTGCTCAACAGAAGATGATGTATCAGCTTCTGGTGGTGGTGCAACCTCAATTACAATCCTGGTTGGTACCGCTTGAGCCACAGGTTGCAGCCTGTCAAACACTGATGATGATGATGAGCACTTGATGATGTTGACTACTTCCGGATCGATGCCGTGAATGATGACATGCTCCAGTAGCTTCTTCCTATTCTCCTTCCTCTCCTTTTTGGTGTTATTCTTCCTTCTGGTGTTGGCGATGGAGTCTCTCATGGCATGTGAGCGAGAGATGATGACTCAGGGTAGGGAAATATGCTAAGCCACTGATGAGCAACAACTTTCACCAGAAGGTGTAAATAGAAGAAGAGAGTTGATTAGATAAATTTAACTGAATTTATTAAGAGTTGATACGCGATGTGTGGGCGAAAACGTGCTTGTCACGTTGGAGAGCCAAGCTGACGTGCTGCTGGAAGCTTTTCCACTGAACACCCTAGGATTTGGAATCCTACACTCGTAGAGAGAGAGAGCAACACGAGTTTTGGGGGGGGGGGGGTGACTGAAGTGGAACTGTACAGGGCTGCCACAGGGAGACACTAGCGTCACGGCGGGTGTATACGGTATCACAGTAGAGAGGGAGAAAATACACAAAATAGTCGGCTCCGTCAGCCAAACCTGGAATATTTACACCAAATCTAAAATGAACTATACTATAACGTTTTGGTTTCATCTTACTATTTTGTGTTACTTGAGTATTGTACTATGTTCAGTTTTAAAGAATAAATCATTTATACTTTTAAATTTATTCTACGTATTCAGACGGAATTCAACAAATTCCCTGCAGCTAACCAATTTAAAAATTTCAAGACTATATATGTCTTGACAGAATAGGACATATTTTTTTCTTATCGTTTTAGGCCAGTTGTCTTATACTTTCAGACAAATTGTCCAGAAACTGCTCTGGACAAAATTCGTCTTACACGCTCTGACAGCACTTTTTAGCGAGTTTGTGCTTTAAAATGAATAATAAATTTAACATTTTTTTAATTTCTCCTACTATCCAATATTTTAATGAAATCTGATATTTCTTGGAGGTCATATCACCTCCCCTGGACCACCTGCCTACCTCCCTTGGGGAGACGTACCTCCCAGGTTAAGAGCCCCTGCGTTAAGGAGACCATTAATTTCACATAGTCATTCGAATTTTAAGATGTAAACAAATTTAATTAATATAACAATTGTTAACATATTATCATATTAAATCTGTATATATAGCATATAGCATATAATGTATTTGAATTTAACAAAATATTTTTTAATTGCGAAAAACAGTATAATTGCTGGATATTCAAGCCCCTTCGGAATTTCAGATTGAACATAAAATATAATTTTTTATTGTGCAATATATGTGTGCTCATGTTGAAAAAATACTGAATATTAATCATTGCAATTAACATATTAAATTGTTTTGTTTAAAATTTGAATAATTAAAGACCATTTTATAAATTTGAGACTAGACCTATTTTTAATAAAGTAAATTCATTCCGTTTTAAAAACTAGGTTACCCGCAGCCATTACATTTTTCGGATCAATTTCCCTTTTAATGGAATGTAATACATCAATTTCATTCGAAGTCAAGATCTTTGTTAGCCATTTTTGACGAACTTTCCCAATACCGTGATGATGTGATAAAGATCCTCCAGAAGAAATTATTTCGTTTCTAGCAATCGTCTCAATTTCTTCAAAAATATTGACGGCCTCCATGATATCCATGGAGCCATAATTAAAGCTGAAATAAAAGTAAACGACAGCCCCAGCATCATATACTTGTGAAACTCGAGAAGATACCATATAATGTGCAATTTTTCGATCTGTAATAGTACAAACTATTATATTTAATATGATAATTAATCGGTGAAACATGAATAGTTATACTTTTGCATTCTCTTTTAAGACATTTTTTTGTATTGTTGATGACATTAAGGACGCGGTCCCACGAAACAGAAGTCTCAAACGATTCTGAAACTATCCCATAATCCAATGCGAAGTCCTTTGAATGAAATAAAAAATTTATTTTAAATATTTAAGAGCCATGGAGCCTTTCAACAAAAAGAGAGTCTGCTGCAAACTACATCTTAAGGAACCAAGCGTCTCAAATGAGAACGATTGGGAATATATTCACGCTTTCCCAGACAGAGTTCCATAGTTTTTTTTGTCTAGGTCTGCGTGTACATACCCTGATATAAGCTATGGTAAAAGTGAGCTGATATCCTAGTCTACTATACGTCTCTCCAGCTTGAACTCCTTCGAAAGTAAATCCAATAGTGTTGAGGTTCTCTTCTTGCATAGCCACCTCCTTAAGGTTCCCTTCCATGATGATAGTAGCAAAGCAGATTTTGTCCATATCAATTCCTTTAAAACGAGTTATGTAAAGCATTTTCAGTCCATCAATAAGAAGACCAAGGGGTCCTTTAGCAGTTCTTAAGGCATAACCAGCTTTGAACTGGTCATTATCCACAAGCCGTAGGGAAGCCGGTTGACAACGCTTCAATAAAATATTAAAATAATTTCGTTATATAATTAAAATTAATTTGAAGTATAAGCCAGTCGTTTCGGATATACTTGTCGAGCAACTTCTCTCATAAACTTGACTCCTCTATCAAGGTCCGGAAACAAAAAAGAAACATATTTTTGGACGATCGGCAATGGGCGTATTTTAAGCGATACTTCAGTAATGACACCCAACGTACCTGTACGAACGTTAAAATATATATAGGGGAGACCGTGTTTGTTTTGGTTTTTGGGATTATAGGGTCAGTGGACAAAGGCCATTTGAATATGTTTGTAAATCCACATGATAAGTCTTTGGTGACCCAACGTGGGTAACCGCATGACCGATTGGTGCAGCATATTTGGTAAACAACAATAAAATTTATAGAAGTTAAGCAAAGAAATGTGAATTTCCGGAAATATATTTTCCTGTTTTTTAAAAATGACCTTGAAATTTCAAGGTTTTAAAATGTTCGAAATTTTCTTTAATTGATGTATTCGCAAAGACCTTTCACCTTGATTTCAAGCAATATCTTTATTTTTCCCTTGTTTTCCCGTTACTTCGCAATCAAAACAATTAATTGTTAAGTGTCTCTTTGTGGGGCTATTAGGGCTCCCATGACATTTTTTTTGGTCACAAACAGATGTTTTAGGCAGGCTTACTAGGAAAATAAACTTTGACCCTTACTACTGCTTTTGTTTAATTAAATTTTATCGACTTAGTTGTATTTTAAATGAGAAAATATTTACTGCCGGAAAGGAAATTAAATTATGGTTCGAAAAGTATATTTAGTTATCCTCAAAGCTTACGTAAAAAATATGAGTTTTATTGCTACGTCATCGCTGATTTTTCAACGAACAAAAAAAATCTGGAAATAATCTTATTTTCACCATTTAAATTGTATGCTTTTAAAATTACAACAAAATTATAAGAAAGTAATTATAGCTATTTTTGGAGTGGGCAGCTTATATCAATTTTTCTCTGATGATATTTATCTAGTTTTTAACAATTTATTCAAATTGCAATCCAATTATTTGATATTTAATATATTTTAACCAATGCTTTGTTAATGTCAGATATGTCCTACAAATTTAATTCGTGTGTTTCTCCCGCTCAATTATTTACCTTCTGATCCAAGCATGATGTGCTTCATGTCAGGCCCGTTAGAGACACGAGGATATGGTGCACCCCTGGACCATTCTCCGTTCGGCGTTACGACTCTTAAAGAAACTACCAAATCTTCAATATTTCCGTAACTGTTTTTCTTCATTCCCGATGCACGAGTTGCAACCCATCCACCAAGGCTAAAATAAAATTCAAAAATGTCATTAGTTAACAAACAACACAGCTGAAATTGGAGTAGACCTGGATAGTTCATAAGAATCGGGTTCATGTCCGGTAGTGAAGCCCTTCTCCTTAAGGCGGTTTTCTAAATCCTTTCCAACGATACCGGATTCAGCACGTACAATTAGATTTTCCTCGTCAATCCATAATATTTTATTCTGTATAACGGTTTTCAAAAGATATAATGCGTGGATGGCGTTTATAAAAGTTATAGTTAAACTATATTTAAACCATTTGTGAAGTGTCTAAGGACACTATCATCCTTTTTTCTTTGAAGGAGCACGCAAGGGCCCCTGTTACGTTGGTTCCACCGCCAACTGGAATAACGGCTACATCATGCTTGGATGCAGTCGTGATTATGTGTTTCACGTGATCATGGCATTCTAAGAATGAATATATCAATTATTTAAAAATATATATTTTTTTGCATTGATTTTTTTTTATTCAGCACCTGGCCAAACGACTATGTCCGGAATCCTTGAGGTAAAGCCTATTCGCAAGCGAGCCATATCTTTCAATGTATGCCCATGTGACCTAAATAGTCTGTCCATCCCTTCGAATGATGAAGTAATTGCTTCGGATTGTAAATCCAATAGGAAATCTAAAATGAAGATGTTTCAATTTAAACCAAATTTATTTACATGAAATCGTTATATCAAACTTTTGTTTACGATGGGCGAGGGGAAGTTCAATGGCTCTGAATTAGATAATTTACGATTATTTATTTGAAGTCCCAAATTTGTAGTAATCCAGTCGTAAAAATATGGCATTTTAAAACCGTTTCCTAGCTTATAATAACGGGTTCCAGTAAAACGCAATTCATATGCTGAATTTTCTTCACTTCCTTTGTGGAATAATATGAAGCCGGAATCTTTGAAGCCCCATTTGTTCCAATGAAGTAAGTCTTGTCGCCTTTTGGGCATGTAATTTGACATTGTGCTGATTTCCTCTTTTATAATTCCGTTTTCTGGTGCTAATTAATTTGGATGTAAAGCAAATGAAAATACAATATAATCTGGATTTTTAGAAACTAATAGCTACTGTTGACAATTAAAAAAAAAATTACCATCAAACTCAGATTGGTTATCCTTTTTTTCGGTAGCATTTTCCATTATATTGCTTTATATTAAGCAATAAGCTTTTTAATAATATAAATTG
Source organism: Chydorus sphaericus (assembly GCA_030141595.1). Taxonomy (NCBI): domain Eukaryota; kingdom Metazoa; phylum Arthropoda; class Branchiopoda; order Diplostraca; family Chydoridae; genus Chydorus; species Chydorus sphaericus. The sequence goes on from CM057927.1 coordinate 89,748, forward strand.
TGATAGAGAAGATCGCCTTTTGGTCTATAGGGCCTATAAGGAATGAGCCTCGTTGATAAGAACTCAAAACTTTTTTTGATCATGCTGAAAAATAAATTATACTCAAGTTAAAGATTTTTTTAGAAATTACGAGATTTCCCCTTCGAAGAGAAACAAAGTCAAAAGGCCGATGGTACATGGCGGGGGTATGGTATATATGGTTATATGGGAGAAATTTAATTAAAAAATATTTATCCTATATTCTAATTTTAATCATTTTAAATTAAAATAAAACTTTTTACAAAAGCGCCTATAGGTCATCGGCCTGTTAAATTTGTCCTCTCTTGCGGTGAGATTAAGGGGTTGAGTTCCCCTTTCTCTAGCTTGATATTTTTCTATTTTCTCTCTCAAAAGTATTCCCGTAATTTCTTTGATATATTTTATAGTGATACTCCTACTTATTAACACAAAACTGAGATATAAGAATGGTCAATTAAGGCTGATATAAGGCTTCTCTGGCGATAATCAATTAACAATTGCATTATACACTGTTAGCTGTTATTTTATTAAACACCATATTTCGTCAATTAAAAATAAAAATTTAGTGGTTTTAATAGTGTTGCATCGTTTAGTTTAGTTTGTGTAAAATTTCGTTATTGTTTCGTTATCGTTAAATTGAAAATTTTTATTTTCATTAACAATATGTTTCATCAAATTGTGAAACGAACATTTTAGTAATAATCGTTAACGAAACGCAACGAAAAAATATAATTTATATACCAGTTTTTTCGCGCTGTTTTACTTAGGTACGGACGCTTAAGAGAAAGTAAAACCGTGCGAAAAAACTGGCCAATGGCAACACAAATATTGACGGTGCAGGGAAAAAAAAGTTACAAAACTAGTGTCTCACTATTCTTTTTATATCTAGCTCAGGAATCCACTTTAAAAAAATGGTTGTAGATAAGAGAACGATCTTTCATCCCATATATTTAATTCTTTTTATCCGTGAATTTTTGTAGGAGAAAAACGATGTCAAAGAGACGTAATTTTTAAAAAAAAGTACCAAAGTGTCCCCGGTTTTAGCTGATTATCTCATAACTGAAATATTCTATCGGCTTAAACCTGGCACCAAGCGACTCAGAATTGAATTCCGCGTCGAATGAAGTCTATTTTATTACCCTAAACAGGATTCCGGATTTAGACATTTTTCCGTGGCCCAACAAAATAGGAGAACTTTTCTCTCTTTCACTCAGAAATCGCTTGTTAAAATTAGAAAATTATTATATTGGAAGAAAGCAAACTAAATTCTGATCCGATTTATGTATTTATTCATCCCCAAAGCTTACCTAAAATATAAGTAAAAATTTTATTTCCCACAGACCCGTGTAGCCCCAAGGCTATTCGGGACCAAAAAAGGATTTCGCTAAACAATTTATACCAACCAGTTTTGTACCCATAATTTACTTTTAAAATTACTATTCAGAAACCAGAAAGACAGGACTACAATATTATACTAAGAAAAGTACAGGGGCCCGCTCTGCGGGTCCTCCCCTCGGAAAGGTTGAAGTCGCTCGCTGGGTGAGTCATTTTGTATTCCCTGTGGGGTTTTTTTAAAATTTAACTTAGAAATATTACTTAAAAAAGCAAAAATAATATTAGACGTTTATAAGGATCGAACTCTATATCTATGAGCCCTGAGCTAACTGCCTAAGCCCCTGAGCCAATAATGACATGATTCTTGCGATTAAATTCTGAAACGTACCGTCTGTTTTGAATTTTTACTTTACAGTATCATGTAGCATCCAAATAACTAGAGCTTTGCTGTCGAAGTCACAATTTTTACATAACTCTTCAATTATACTATTCAAAAATATTCAAAAAAAGGAATCTATGGATGCATTGAATGACGGCGCTATTTGGTTTCGAACTCTTAACCTCCATCATTATTAAACATTTTTTCTGATCCGGTAGCTTAGTCACTTACGCCAATAACAATATGTTCACAGGGTTTATGCCACAATGAGTTTGGAGATAGATAAACCTAGCATTTATATAAAACTGATAATCCGAGAAAAAAAACTATAGTCCCTTAATTTTGTATTCAATAGTAGTTAATTGTAATGCATTGTAAATAAAAAGTAAAGATGGTCTGTAAAATACTTGAATTAAAATCACTAAACCCTTAATTTCCTGACAGCAAAAGAGAGAAAAGTTCCCCTATTTTGGTGGGCCACGGAAAAATGTATAAAGCAAGAATCACATTTGAGCTAAGATAAGAATAAACGCCAAGATATGGATCAGATAAGCAATTCTAGCAAAAATATTATCTTATAGGTGACAAAATGCATTGAGTCAATGTAGTCTTAAGCGAATTTGATTCACACTAGAACAGCTAACGAAAACTAAAAATTAATGCATAAGTCCCGAGTTGTCAAGTTTATTAAATGATACAGGTAGATTTTGCCACCCTCATGTGTAGAGCAATTAGCAGTTGACCCATACTGAAAGCCCAGAGAGTTTGAGGAGTAGGTCGGGCTGGAATACTTGATAGCGACGATGACGACTGGAGAAACGTTTTTAAATATTCAGACTTATTTAAAAAAAAAATGTCAACGTAGATTTGCATAATGAACAATAAAATATGTTAATAGATCCATATTATGGGTAAACCAATTATTCTAGTTGCAATAATTCTGAAAGTTAAATAATAAAACGTCTAAATATCTAAATAATACCCCTGAATTTTTTAAATATTTAATATTGAATAGAACAAAAATCTCTATGCGAGCCTAGCATTGGACTTTAGACAAATGCTTTCAATTCCAAACTATAATTTCTGTAAAAATTAAAATACAATTTTTTATGAGACAAACAATAAAAAAAGTGCACTAAATCCCTCAGCAGGGAAACTCCGTTGGGATCCAATCTCATCGTCTTGATTTTTGGCAAAAAGAGTTGTAAATTTTTTCTATTTCACTCAATAGATGGAGAAAAATTATGTAAAAAATGAACGCGAGCGCGAACGCGTTCTTTAACAAATCGAAAAGGGGAAAGAGAGCACGGATCACTTAGAAGATTTCGAACAAGAGCAAATTCTTGTTGCTGACGAACGTATGTATCCCTGTCTTTAATGCTGGCTCTTTGCAAGAAAACTAAAGCGTTTAACAGAACAAAGCTTGTCAATGATAAACAACTTACCAAGATGATATGTCTTTAGTTCGTGTAGGTTGAATTTTATTATGGAAATGGCTGATGTAAGTAATGTACTGATTGAAATGTGAAATTATTAGCCTACTTTATAGTAATATGCATCGTTTATTGAACTAGCAACGAATCTTCCGTGCCACGTGTGCTTTAAATTCACCATATGGCTGAAATACAATGATTCAACTCGACAGTAGCTCAGCTTCGAAAACAAGAATACAATTGAAAATGGTAGATAATACATTATTTTAATTTTATATAGAGCTTAATGAGGTGTTGTACAATTATTTAATGGAACATAAAAAACTGGCGAACCGTTATAATTTTATTTGATAAACACTCGACCAATCAATACCAAGTAAACACCGCCATTTTGGAAACAGCATTTACCCAATCGCTAGAAAGTATTTTTCCCAGCGTTCTTGGTGCGCTTGATTACCTCAACCAACCCAAATCAAAGAAAATGGCGCCATTTTAAGAATACTTTCGACCAATGATGGTAAAGAAAAGAAAAACGAGTTCATTAGATGTTTTGATATGGTTAGCTTACGTTGAGAATTCAAGGATGACGTAGCAGTAAAAGTCTTAGTTACATTCTGGTGATCGGAAGTGATTTATTAATTCCTACATAAATTTTTAACTGCCATCAATAAACTAAAACCATATTTACAAAAAAAATTGCTTATTTTACTCTTTCTCATGTTAAATTGTGTAAGAATAATTAAATAATATATAACTTACTTTTATTTAGGTTTTAACGTTGAGTACAGGCTCGTTGGGTGTCATTACTGAACTATCGCCTAAAGTACGCCCATTGCTGATCGGCCAAGAATATGCCTCTTTCTTTTTCCGGACTTACGGGATAGATAAGTAAAATTAAAAGGAAAAGTTACTCGACAAGAATAAAAAAATAGGATAATAACTAGCTCATATTTCCTATTATTATTTTTAAATATTATACAACGGAACTATCTGGCCCTTGTTACGTTTTCGCCCGTATAAAAAAGGTTAAATTTTGTTATTTCATTGTTCATACCCAAAATTTGTTAGAAAATTGCTTAAGCATCAGCAAGGAGTTCATTTGTTCTGGACGAATCATCACACGATACCTGTAAGTCCATTAGAAACCTCTTTTGTAGTATATATTTCTGTATTGCACCATATTCTAAAATGTAAATTTTATATCCGTATGTAACATAGGGAAGTATAGGTGGGTACTGGAGAGCGTCATAACAAGGATGAATTTCTGTGTGCGAGATAAGTCACCGGATCAGAAACCACATGCAAGAAAAGATTGGGATGGAGAGTCCGAGTCAAAAAAGCGCCACTAGTAAAAATTAAAATTACGTCTGAGCTTTACTTAAATTAATTTGGAATAAGATAACTCATGAAGCACTCACTATGTAAACATTGCTACAACAGCCTAGGTACAACAGCCTACTATTGTGAAGTAAATATTGACAGCATCGATTTCCTTTTCGAATACCATTACTTCGCAGGATTTTTTCATAACTGGTACAGTGGACTAATGCGTTTGACTCAATGCTCAGGATACAGTAGCTAAAGATTCCAGCGAATGTCCAATATTTCATTAAATTTTTAAAGGGACCTATGAAGCAAGCCCCGCGAATTGGAGAAGATGTTTGCTGGGAGACAATGACTATAATGAAATTCCGTGGTTTAAGAGTTATATTAGAATATTTAAATATTACGGAATAAATATCTTAGATAATGAGAATCACACATCACACCGTGAAAAATCCAAAATAAAAACGAGACTTAATTTGCATAAATAATGAAAAGAGCGGAAAGTTAAGCGCATAACATTCATAAGTCAAGAGAGAGGGTCTAAAAGCGATATAACTTATAACTACCTACACATGATCTGAAGCTGACCATATCAAAACATCTAATGAACTTGTTTTTCTTTTCTTTTCCATCATTGGCCGAAGGTATTTTTGAAATGGCGCCATTTTCGTCGATTGGGGTTGGTTGAGGCATCTAGCGCATCAACACTTGGGAAAATACTTTCTAGCGATTGGGTAAATGTGGTTTCCAAAATGGCGTTGTTTACTTGGTATTCATTGGTCGAGCATTGATATTGCTTATTTTGTTGTTCAATTTATTCTATTAAGAATGTATCATGTATGTGATATTATCAACTAAAATTTTCATGGTTCGCCAGTTTTTTATGTTCCATTAAATAATTGTATAACACCTCATTAAGCTCTTGATAAAATTAAAAAAAAAGTATTATCTACCATTTTCAATTGTCTTCTTGTTTTCGAAGCTGAGCTACTTTCGATTTGAATCATTGTATTTCACCCATATGGTGAATAACGTACACGTGGCACGGAAGATTCGTTGCTAGTTCAATATACAATGCATATACTACAAATAAGTAAATAATTTCACATTTTGATCAGTATATTACTTACACAAGCTATTCTATAAAATAATTCATTCTACACGAACAAAAGACATATCATCTTGGTAAGTTGTTTATAATAGACAAGCTTTGTTCTGTTAAACGCTTTAGTTTTCTTGCAAAGAGCTAGCAACTAAAACCAGAGTTACATACGTTCGTGAACAACTCGCTCTCGTTCGCAATCTTGTAAGTGATCCGTGCTCTCTTTCCGCTTCTTAATTTTTTTTTAAGAACGCGTTCGCGCTCGCGTCAATTTTTGAGTTCATTTTGCTCCATTTATTGAGTAGAATAGCAAATCTTTTCAACTCATTTGGCTAAAAAATAGAGACTCGAGTTTCCCTGAGGGCTTTACTACACTTTCATTTACTGTTTGTCTCATATGAAAATGATATTTTCTGAGCTAAATCAGAAAAATATGTAACAGCGAAGGTTTTAGTTAAGCGACATTTAATATTGTATATAATTGACGCCTTAACTAAACCTACCCGTGTCGTAAAACGGCGAAGTTAACCAGTTAAGATTTCCCCATTAACGTAGACATCTAAGCCCAAAGCAATCTGTTGGGATGTAGTAAAGTCTTAGAGGTTCCCCCAAAAATAACAAGTAACAGTATCACGACAACTGGTATGAGTGCGCCAACTGGTGATTACAAATCGTTTTTGCATCCCTTGGAAATTTAATTATAAAAATCTGGATGTCAAAATTTTAATTTTATTTTGGTGTATGTCTTTTTCACATTTATAGTTTGTAATCCTTTGCCTAAAATTATTAAGACTTAAAAAACATCAATTAAATATATTCTGAGCAATTACGTTTTTCCTTAAATTGCGAGGGATGCTAGTCATCTCGGCCCACTCATCAGAAGTCCCTACCAAGAAGGCCCGGAAAAGTTGTCTGCTAGACAAGGCCTTCTTGGTAACCCCTGTTGGACCTTCTTGGTAGCATTAAAATACTCTCAACATGGCCATACCAGGAAGGCCCATTCCAAAATTGATTTGGTACTCTCCCATTCCTGGATGGAAACGGGAGGAACTTCCTCATCGCCCGTGTGCTCGAGCTTAATAGACTCTGTAGGTGGAATGCTAGCTCATTTTATACTGGCATTGAAGCATAGATACTTGGTGTATTATTGACGCACAGTTGAAGGAATTTTATGAAAATTATTAGACTTACTATGTATAATCAGTACTATCTGTAAAATGAACATTATAATGAAGATAAATTGAAATAACATATCAAAATCTTGTTTTGGCATCAAGTTCTTAAATATATTATTTTAATTATTCCAGAAATAAGTTTTGATCGACGATGGCAGTTTCCTTCAATGCAGCTAGGGTGATTCAAGGTTGACCGGCCATAAGTGCGATGAGGGGGGGTCTCCCTCATTCGAAATTCCTGAATTCGCAAGGGAGCGCGAGACCTTGATCAATCCTTCTGTGTTCATACAGTGTATTGCTTGAGCTTTCTTTCTCCATTTAAAGCAAGGAGGGTCACTCTTTTTTCTCTCTCTCTCTCTCTCTCTCTTGTTAAAGAAAAAAAATGAATTGAGATGTATCACTTTTCAAACATAAAGAATATATGTCATTATGACAACAAAAATGTTGTCAGTAATTCTATATGTTGTTGTCATTATAAGTACGCGAACCGGCGCTGGTGGTGTCTAGCTGGGATAGTTGACGCCTTGACCGGTGGGTTACCGAAAGCGGGCGGTAGCAATGCGAGGTGGAGTGATGTTTAGCAAGGGTATGTGACGGCCAAGACCGGTATACCGATAGCTGCTCTGTGGGCTATGCGGGACGAAGTTATGTGGAGAAGGGGTAAATTTTAGCTGAGAGAGCGGTAGATCAATATGTGGGTTCGGGCTACGCGGGACGGAGGAAGGTATGACGGGGATGAAGTGGGGACCGACGCCGTTTGACCGTATCTTTACTTACCTTGGTAACAGGTTGGTAATGAAAATATCTATCACCCGGCTATAGGCTTATTGTACAGGATCGTAACAAATTCGTTATTCCATCGTAAAAATATGTCATTATTAAATTCCATCGCAGTTTTAAACTCGATATGCAGTTCTGAAGGACGATCGCCCTTTTTTTCTCCTGATGGGGTGAATCAAGGTTTACCAGTGATCGTTGATTCTTGCCACTTGTCATGGAGGGAGTCCCCTCCATCGTAGGTGCCAGCGCATTCCTGCTGACTCATCTCAAGAGGAATCCCATTCATTATTCGTCTACATGCTGGTTCAAGGTTGACAGGCCACAAAGTATAGACCTACAACTTATTTCTCTCTATTATATTATTGAAATGAATCATGAAACGTAAAATGAAGAGAATCAGTTACCCAGAATTTAAGGTTAAACAAGTTGAGAATGAAATGAACCACCGTCACTACTTATGAAATGAATTGTCAGATTGATTGGGATTCTAAGTTATGCAGATTACAGTCATTATCATGTCTTTCATCCTAACTTTGTAAGACGACTTGTTTCAAAATATACATAGTCTGAGATTTTTGTTTTGTTTTATGTTACCGAGTAACGCTACAGCGAACGGGCGATTGTGGTGTCGGGCTGGGATAGCTGACGCTTTTGCCGGTGGGCCGCTGATAGCTGGCAGAGGCTATGCGAGGCGTAGTGATGGTTATCAAAGTTAAGTGACGGCCAAGACCGGCATACCGATAGCCGATCAGTGGGCAATGGGGGGCAAAGTGAGGTATGAGAGGGATATTGTGACTGTTGATACCGGCTGACCGGAAGCTACTTAGTCGTCGTCTCGGAAAGTATCATTCTCAAGTCGTAATGACATCGTAAAATTACCGGTCAACTGCGATAATTTGCCAACAATATCTTAAGTTCGTCATACCATCGGACCTATAAAACCCGTGAGAATTTTATTCAAGTAAGAAGTTTTTATCGTCTGCAAAGTATCTATCTCTTAACAGTATCACTTTGAAGTCGTATTGCCATCGTAATATCAAAACCTGGCTTTGATCCAATTTTAATGCACAACATGATTCTAGGACAGTATCGTTTTGAATTCGTAACGCCATCGTAAAATATCCGATCATGGGCTTTATCGGCTTATCATATGTTAATGCACAACTTGCTTCTCGAAGTACATCGTTTACAAGTTGTAATACTGTCGTAAAATTTCCCATCCTGGTATTGAACCGATGTCAATGCACAACTTAGGATTATTGACCACGATTGTTTTGAAGTCGTCCTACCATCGCTCCCTTCATACCCGTGAGATGCTAAATCAAGTCCCCATGGCCTACCGAACAAGTATCTGGAACTGTATCGTTGTGAAGTCGTAACACCATCGTAACATTTCAAAACCTTCCGTTGTATCACTTATAATGTACAAGATTGTCTTTAAGGCGTCATACTATCCCACATTTAAAACCATTGAGACGTTTGTTCAAGTCCCCTTTCCTGCCCAATATCTTTCTTTACTAGTATCGTTTTGAAGTCTTGACAACATTGTGGAATTGATGAACTTGCCATTGATCAAATGTTAATGGGAAATTATATTCTCGGACTGCATCGTATGGAAGCCGCAGCACTGTCGTGAAATTTTCGATCATGCCCTTGAACCCATGTCAATACACAACTTATAATTATTAGCCACGATTGTCTTTGAGTGGTACCGCCATCGCTCATTTAAAACCTTTCATATGTTTATTCATGTCCTTATCGCCTGCCCAACACCTTTCTTTACTAGTATCGTCTTTTTCTTTAAAAACATTCAAGATTTTTATTTATGTCACCATCACCTGCCGAACATGTATAATAAACTGTGTCGTTTTGAAGTCGTAACATCATCGAAACATTTCAGAACTTTCCAGTGCATCACTGATAATGTGCAAATTAGGATTGTAGACCAGGATTGTCTTCATAATTAATCATACCATTGACATTAAAAAATTTTTAGACGTTTGTTCAAGTCCCCATCGCCTGCCCACTATTTTTCTTACTAGTATCGTTTTGAAGTCGTAACACCATCGTAAAATTTCAGAAGCTGCCATTGTTCAAATGTTAATGCACAACATGCTTCTCGGGCTGCATCGGTTAGAAGTCGTAACACTGGCCTAACATTTTCGATCCTGACCTTCAACCCATGTCAATGCACAGCTTGGGATTATAGACCAGGATTGTCTTTAAGTCGTACCGCCATCGCTCATTTAAAACCTTTAATATGTTTACCCATGTTCTTATAGCCCGCCCTATATCTTTCTTTACTAGTATCGTTTATAATTCGGCACACTATCGTAAACTTTCAGAACCCGCCATTGAATCACTTATAATGTACAGCTTAACGTGCTTGGGATTATAGACCAGTATTGTCTTTACATCGTGCTATCATCGCTCATTGAAAAACCCTTAATATGTATATTTATGTCAACATCGGCTGCCGAAAATGTATTTTGAACTGTATCGTTTTGAAGTCGTGACACCATCGTAAAATTTCAGAACTGCCATGGATCAAATGTTAATGCACAACATACTTCTTGGACATATCGTTTAGAAGTCGTAATACTTTCGTAATATTTTAGAAACTTCCATTGATCAAGTGTTAATGCACTGTGCACAACATACTTCTCAGACACATCGTTAATAAGTCGATATACTGTCGTAAAATTTTCGATCATGGTCTTGAACCGATGTCAATGTACAACTTAGGATTATTCAATTAGGATTATTTTGAGTACTATTTTCTGGCCCTCGAACGTCTCACGAATTTGAATTGACACGGTAATGATGTCTTTACTGTGTGGATATCTTTACCATTGATTGATAGGCTACTTTACAGTATATGCTATATTGTATTATTGACACTTTGTTTAATAATAAAGAAAAAGAGTGTAATGGAAAAAGGAAAAATTGTATTTTTCTGTGTTGTTTAACAGCTTGTTAGCTGAGCAGGTCAATTATTTAGAATTAATGAGATGGCCACACAATCTCAATTGAAGAAGAGGTATTTGGGAAAGCAGATGGTTCTGGTGTGGTTGGAAGTGGTGATGGCACATAATGTCCCGGAGCTTCAGGAGAGCCGGATTCTTCTTCATACCGAGTTGAAGAAAGCAGCGAGTTTCCTAAAATTTCCAGACTTTCTCGCTCACTTCTTTGAAGACTTTGGCGCACACTTCCGCGAATACCCAATTTAGTTTTGAGATTGACGGGGGAACGGGTTGGGGTAGAACTGGACGTATTGTCGTGTGGAGTCCAGTCGGGATGTTTGACGCATTTTGGGCATCGAAATGATGAAAGCGTGGCAGCTAGTGGTTTCCACTCTTGAGGTGTCTTTCCTGTTAATTAATCGAAATATGATTACTTGTTATGGAAAAATAGAATAATTTATTTATATTTAAAAGATTAAAATAATTACCAAAGCACTCTTCTTTTCGGTGAAACCAGTGTAGGCAACCAGTACACTTAGCTTTGTGCACTCCTGGTTTTAGTTAATTTTGTTTGCAATCTATGTTGTTGCACTTTTTGGATTCTTCCGACATCGAGGAAGATGAAGTTAGATTTGTCGTGGCAACACGAAAATCGTAGCAACCGAGACACAGGAAGGTAGATAACTTTTCTTGTAGTGGTTCCCAACCCTTTGCTGTAGTCCCTGTAAACAAATAAAGGATTAGTAACATGACAATGGAAATTTATGCATAAAATTAAATCAATGAGGATACATACCAGAGCACTCTAATTTTCGGTGAAAAAAATGGAAACAGCCGGTGCATTTAGCTATACGGTCTCCTTTTTTGAACACCTTGTCTTTACAATTAATGGTATGGCACTCGTTAGCATCTTCAGACATTTTCGTAATGGAATAGGTGAAGATGATTTGAACGATAGAAACGATATGATGTTACATTCTATACAACGCTCGCATTTATAATAAATTTTTCCATAATGATCCATTTACAACCCAACTAGGGAATTGTTTAAGCGCGGCCTTAAGGAATTTTTAATACATTGGTTGCCTACACTCGCCCAAGCGACCCGCCAACCGTTTACATGTAAAGGAATTATCCTTAACCTAAATCCGGGATTAATTCTTCGGCATACGACAAAGATAGGTGTGAAATATGTTTAATCCATAGCTCGAAGTAGCCTCTATACTGAGTTTACCGCCGAAGAATTATATTTCTAATACTGATATTGTAAAGGTATCGTTACAAGGACTAAAACATTTTGAAAATAGCAAACCTGAGGGAAAAACTACACCAGACCCAAGGTCAAGAGGATGGGCTTGTACAATTGAAGGCGCAGCCTTTCTGACCAAACTGTATTTAAGGATGTGGAAGACAGATAAGTACATTTAGTGCTATTTTAATTACACATTCAGTCTGTTACTGTATTAGAGCTCCAATTCATCGGAAAATGAAAACAAGAAGCCAAGTTCAAGTTCGGCAAACAAGAAGAAGTGTCGCAGTCCAACTTAAGATGTCGAAAAAATGCTCTTTCTTGTCCTCAATTGCAGCAGCTTCGAATGGTTTGGATAAGTTCAGCATCCGTTCAGCCATAGCGATGTCTTTTAACCAGGAAGACAGTTCCTCAACATCCAGGACACTGTCGTATTCCTGCAGTTGTCGGAAAGCGTGGCGACTCCATTTTGTCTAGGCCCAGTATGGAAGCCTGGCAAGTAAGTAAGTAGTTTAGAGTCTCTCTCTTGCACAGCCCCATGGGACATGAGGTCGTCCAGGTAGGTGTCTTCGAACTCATGGAGAGCCTTCCAGTATTGACTGGGATCAGATAGAGTATTGCCTAGCTCGTCCCTGACTTCATGGCTCAGCTAGCCAATCAAAATTGCAAAGCGTTGAGCGTCTGAGGAGAATACGTCGTGCACGAGATGTTTGAAGGCCGATATGAAGCAGGGCCATTTTATGTACTAGCCATCAAATACTTCAATCTTGTGTCGAGACAACAACGCGAGCATTGCATCCGATGTAGATTGACGAAGGCTGCCAGTGCTCTTTTGTTGTATCCAAGATTTTACTTTAGCGTCCGCTAGAACCCTAGAGGTAGGTGTACACGGCGCCATAACCCGAGTAGACATTTTCGGAGGAGTCTTATGCCTTGGAGGAGTCTTGTGCCTTGGCGGTATAGGTGGGTCGCCCGTTCTAGCAGTCCGACGAGGCGGTGTGAACTGGCGAGGGGGAATTATGACAGCATCCTGGTGTGAGCGATGAGCTTGCACCCAGGTCCGGGTACTTGCCGCTCTGGAACGTTGTTCCCAGAGAGGTATGATGCCATAGATTCGGCATCGGTTCCATCCTCCAGGGCCAGATTTAAATTCGAGCGGAGAGCGTTGAGGTGACGCTGATTATCCAAGCGCGCCTTTTAGCATCCTTAAGCTCCGCCTCTTTACGGTCGATTTCCCGAGCAGCTTCCTCCTCTTTGGCCAGACGGTCTTCTTCGTCCTGGAGAAAGGCCAAAGACTTCTTGGTGGAAATCCTAGATCGGGCGCGTGGATGTCCTGCTGTTAGCACTTCCAAACTTTGAGGCTCCGGATCTGAACTTGGTGACTTGATTGGGAGGCACTTGTATCGCAGGATTAATGACAGTAGTTGAAGGCGATGGATTGTGGGTAGCAGTTTCGAACCCAGTGACTGATGCAAATGCGTTTGATGCAATTATACGTTTCATCCAGCTGGACCTGATAGAGTAGAAGATAAGAAACCCAGCCCGTTAGAGCTGGGCCAAGGGACGGGTTTTTTATTATTTTTAAATTTTTTAAATCTAAGACCTGATGTAAGGATTCCGGATGTAGGAAGGGAAGCGACCCTTTTCGCGCCGTACAGTTGATGTAGGTGGTACGGTCACAACGCTACTCAGAGGAGCTGGAGGCTCTTCATTCTGTTCCGGTTCAAGTCCCTCATAGATGACGGAGAGCACATCCTCTTGTATCTCTGCAGCAGCAGCTTCTTCCAGTTGATGATGTAATGATGAAGAGCCCAGTCGCTGAAATACTGAGACGTGAGCTGTTGTTGTGAGCTGCTGTTAACCTCCCAGGGAGGGTGTGACGTCATCCAATGAAGAAGGGGTGAGCTCAATCACTTAGCGGTGTTGGACAAGACCGGAAGTGGCTGGTTGCTCAACAGAAGATGATGTATCAGCTTCTGGTGGTGGTGCAACCTCAATTACAATCCTGGTTGGTACCGCTTGAGCCACAGGTTGCAGCCTGTCAAACACTGATGATGATGATGAGCACTTGATGATGTTGACTACTTCCGGATCGATGCCGTGAATGATGACATGCTCCAGTAGCTTCTTCCTATTCTCCTTCCTCTCCTTTTTGGTGTTATTCTTCCTTCTGGTGTTGGCGATGGAGTCTGGTGGTTGAGCTCTTCGTGGCATGTGAGCGAGAGATGATGACTCAGGGTAGGGAAATATGCTAAGCCACTGATGAGCAACAACTTTCACCAGAAGGTGTAAATAGAAGAAGAGAGTTGATTAGATAAATTTAACTGAATTTATTAAGAGTTGATACGCGATGTGTGGGCGAAAACGTGCTTGTCACGTTGGAGAGCCAAGCTGACGTGCTGCTGGAAGCTTTTCCACTGAACACCCTAGGATTTGGAATCCTACACTCGTAGAGAGAGAGAGCAACACGAGTTTTGGGGGGGGGGTGACTGAAGTGGAACTGTACAGGGCTGCCACAGGGAGACACTAGCGGCGGGTGTATACGGTATCACAGTAGAGAGGGAGAAAATACACAAAATAGTCGGCTCCGTCAGCCACACCTGGAATATTTACACCAAATCTAAAATGAACTATACTATAACGTTTTGGTTTCATCTTACTATTTTGTGTTACTTGAGTATTGTACTATGTTCAGTTTTAAAGAATAAATCATTTATACTTTTAAATTTATTCTACGTATTCAGACGGAATTCAACAAATTCCCTGCAGCTAACCAATTTAAAAATTTCAAGACTATATATGTCTTGACAGAATAGGACATATTTTTTTCTTATCGTTTTAGGCCAGTTGTCTTATACTTTCAGACAAATTGTCCAGAAACTGCTCTGGACAAAATTCGTCTTACACGCTCTGACACCACTTTTTAGCGAGTTTGTGCTTTAAAATGAATAATAAATTTAACATTTTTTTAATTTCTCCTACTATCCAATATTTTAATGAAATCTGATATTTCTTGGAGGTCATATCACCTCCCCTGGACCACCTGCCTACCTCCCTTGGGGAGACGTACCTCCCAGGTTAAGAGCCCCTGCGTTAAGGAGACCGTTAATTTCACATAGTCATTCGAATTTTAAGATGTAAACAAATTTAATTAATATAACAATTGTTAACATATTATCATATTAAATCTGTATATATAGCATATAGCATATAATGTATTTGAATTTAACAAAATATTTTTTAATTGCGAAAAACAGTATAATTGCTGGATATTCAAGCCCCTTCGGAATTTCAGATTGAACATAAAATATAATTTTTTATTGTGCAATATATGTGTGCTCATGTTGAAAAAATACTGAATATTAATCATTGCAATTAACATATTAAATTGTTTTGTTTAAAATTTGAATAATTAAAGACCATTTTATAAATTTGAGACTAGACCTATTTTTAATAAAGTAAATTCATTCCGTTTTAAAAACTAGGTTACCCGCAGCCATTACATTTTTCGGATCAATTTCCCTTTTAATGGAATGTAATACATCAATTTCATTCGAAGTCAAGATCTTTGTTAGCCATTTTTGACGAACTTTCCCAATACCGTGATGATGTGATAAAGATCCTCCAGAAGAAATTATTTCGTTTCTAGCAATCGTCTCAATTTCTTCAAAAATATTGACGGCCTCCATGATATCCATGGAGCCATAATTAAAGCTGAAATAAAAGTAAACGACAGCCCCAGCATCATATACTTGTGAAACTCGAGAAGATACCATATAATGTGCAATTTTTCGATCTGTAATAGTACAAACTATTATATTTAATATGATAATTAATCGGTGAAACATGAATAGTTATACTTTTGCATTCTCTTTTAAGACATTTTTTTGTATTGTTGATGACATTAAGGACGCGGTCCCACGAAACAGAAGTCTCAAACGATTCTGAAACTATCCCATAATCCAATGCGAAGTCCTTTGAATGAAATAAAAAATTTATTTTAAATATTTAAGAGCCATGAAGCCTTTCAACAAAAAGAGAGTCTGCTGCAAACTACATCTTAAGGAACCAAGCGTCTCAAATGAGAACGATTGGGAATATATTCACGCTTTCCCAGACAGAGTTCCATAGTTTTTTTTTGTCTAGGTCTGCGTGTACATACCCTGATATAAGCTATGGTAAAAGTGAGCTGATATCCTAGTCTACTATACGTCTCTCCAGCTTGAACTCCTTCGAAAGTAAATCCAATAGTGTTGAGGTTCTCTTCTTGCATAGCCACCTCCTTAAGGTTCCCTTCCATGATGATAGTAGCAAAGCAGATTTTGTCCATATCAATTCCTTTAAAACGAGTTATGTAAAGCATTTTCAGTCCATCAATAAGAAGACCAAGGGGTCCTTTAGCAGTTCTTAAGGCATAACCAGCTTTGAACTGGTCATTATCCACAAGCCGTAGGGAAGCCGGTTGACAACGCTTCAATAAAATATTAAAATAATTTCGTTATATAATTAAAATTAATTTGAAGTATAAGCCAGTCGTTTCGGATATACTTGTCGAGCAACTTCTCTCATAAACTTGACTCCTCTATCAAGGTCCGGAAACAAAAAAGAAACATATTTTTGGACGATCGGCAATGGGCGTATTTTAAGCGATACTTCAGTAATGACACCCAACGTACCTGTACGAACGTTAAAATATATATAGGGGAGACCGTGTTTGTTTTGGTTTTTGGGATTATAGGGTCAGTGGACAAAGGCCATTTGAATATGTTTGTAAATCCACATGATAAGTCTTTGGTGACCCAACGTGGGTAACCGCATGACCGATTGGTGCAGCATATTTGGTAAACAACAATAAAATTTATAGAAGTTAAGCAAAGAAATGTGAATTTCCGGAAATATATTTTCCTGTTTTTTAAAAATGACCTTGAAATTTCAAGGTTTTAAAATGTTCGAAATTTTCTTTAATTGATGTATTCGCAAAGACCTTTCACCTTGATTTCAAGCAATATCTTTATTTTTCCCTTGTTTTCCCGTTACTTCGCAATCAAAACAATTAATTGTTAAGTGTCTCTTTGTGGGGCTATTAGGGCTCCCATGACATTTTTTTTGGTCACAAACAGATGTTTTAGGCAGGCTTACTAGGAAAATAAACTTTGACCCTTACTACTGCTTTTGTTTAATTAAATTTTATCGACTTAGTTGTATTTTAAATGAGAAAATATTTACTGCCGGAAAGGAAATTAAATTATGGTTCGAAAAGTATATTTAGTTATCCTCAAAGCTTACGTAAAAAATATGAGTTTTATTGCTACGTCATCGCTGATTTTTCAACGAACAAAAAAAAATCTGGAAATAATCTTATTTTCACCATTTAAATTGTATGCTTTTAAAATTACAACAAAATTATAAGAAAGTAATTATAGCTATTTTTGGAGTGGGCAGCTTATATCAATTTTTCTCTGATGATATTTATCTAGTTTTTAACAATTTATTTAAATTGCAATCCAATTATTTGATATTTAATATATTTTAACCAATGCTTTGTTAATGTCAGATATGTCCTACAAATTTAATTCGTGTGTTTCTCCCGCTCAATTATTTACCTTCTGATCCAAGCATGATGTGCTTCATGTCAGGCCCGTTAGAGACACGAGGATATGGTGCACCCCTGGACCATTCTCCGTTCGGCGTTACGACTCTTAAAGAAACTACCAAATCTTCAATATTTCCGTAACTGTTTTTCTTCATTCCCGATGCACGAGTTGCAACCCATCCACCAAGGCTAAAATAAAATTCAAAAATGTCATTAGTTAACAAACAACACAGCTGAAATTGGAGTAGACCTGGATAGTTCATAAGAATCGGGTTCATGTCCGGTAGTGAAGCCCTTCTCCTTAAGGCGGTTTTCTAAATCCTTTCCAACGATACCGGATTCAGCACGTACAATTAGATTTTCCTCGTCAATCCATAATATTTTATTCTGTATAACGGTTTTCAAAAGATATAATGCGTGGATGGCGTTTATAAAAGTTATAGTTAAACTATATTTAAACCATTTGTGAAGTGTCTAAGGACACTATCATCCTTTTTTCTTTGAAGGAGCACGCAAGGGCCCCTGTTACGTTGGTTCCACCGCCAACTGGAATAACGGCTACATCATGCTTGGATGCAGTCGTGATTATGTGTTTCACGTGATCATGGCATTCTAAGAATGAATATATCAATTATTTAAAAATATATATTTTTTTGCATTGATTTTTTTTTATTCAGCACCTGGCCAAACGACTATGTCCGGAATCCTTGAGGTAAAGCCTATTCGCAAGCGAGCCATATCTTTCAATGTATGCCCATGTGACCTAAATAGTCTGTCCATCCCTTCGAATGATGAAGTAATTGCTTCGGATTGTAAATCCAATAGGAAATCTAAAATGAAGATGTTTCAATTTAAACCAAATTTATTTACATGAAATCGTTATATCAAACTTTTGTTTACGATGGGCGAGGGGAAGTTCAATGGCTCTGAATTAGATAATTTACGATTATTTATTTGAAGTCCCAAATTTGTAGTAATCCAGTCGTAAAAATATGGCATTTTAAAACCGTTTCCTAGCTTATAATAACGGGTTCCAGTAAAACGCAATTCATATGCTGAATTTTCTTCACTTCCTTTGTTGAATAATATGAAGCCGGAATCTTTGAAGCCCCATTTGTTCCAATGAAGTAAGTCTTGTCGCCTTTTGGGCATGTAATTTGACATTGTGCTGATTTCCTCTTTTATAATTCCGTTTTCTGGTGCTAATTAATTTGGATGTAAAGCAAATGAAAATACAATATAATCTGGATTTTTAGAAACTAATAGCTACTGTTGACAATTAAAAAAAACATTACCATCAAACTCAGATTGGTTATCCTTTTTTTCGGTAGCATTTTCCATTATATTGCTTTATATTAAGCAATAAGCTTTTTAATAATATAAATTGTGATAGAGAAGATCGCCTTTTGGTCTATAGGGCCTATAAGGAATGAGCCTCGTTGATAAGAACTCAAAACTTTTTTTGATCATGCTGAAAAATAAATTATATTCAAGTTAAAGATTTTTTTAGAAATTACGAGATTTCCCCTTCGAAGAGAAACAAATTCAAAAGGCCGATGGTACATGGCGGGGGTATGGTAAATATGGTTATATGGGAGAAATTTAATTAAAAAATATTTATCCGATATTCTAATTTTAATCATTTTAAATTAAAATAAAACTTTTTACAAAAGCGCCTATAGGTCATCGGCCTGTTAAATTTGTCCTCTCTTGCGGTGAGATTAAGGGGTTGAGTTCCCCTTTCTCTAGCTTGATATTTTTCTATTTTCTCTCTCAAAAGTATTCCCGTAATTTCTTTGATATATTTTATAGTGATACTCCTACTTATTAACACAAAACTGAGATATAAGAATGGTCAATTAAGGCTGATATAAGGCTTCTCTGGCGATAATCAATTAACAATTGCATTATACACTGTTAGCTGTTATTTTATTAAACACCATATTTCGTCAATTAAAAATAAAAATTTAGTGGTTTTAATAGTGTTGCATCGTTTAGTTTAGTTTGTGTAAAATTTCGTTATGGTTTCGTTATCGTTAAATTGAAAATTTTCATTTTCGTTAACAATATGTTTCAACAAATTGTGAAACGAACATTTTAGTAATAATCGTTAACGAAACGCAACGAAAAAATATAATTTATATACCAGTTTTTTCGCGCTGTTTTACTTAGGTACGGACGCTTAAGAGAAAGTAAAACCGTGCGAAAAAACTGGCCAATGGCAACACAAATATTGACGGTGCAGGGAAAAAAAAGTTACAAAACTAGTGTCTCACTATTCTTTTTATATCTAGCTCAGGAATCCACTTTAAAAAAATGGTTGTAGATAAGAGAACGATCTTTCATCCCATATATTTAATTCTTTTTATCCGTGAATTTTTGTAGGAGAAAAACGATGTCAAAGAGACGTAATTTTTAAAAAAAGTACCAAAGTGTCCCCGGTTTTAGCTGATTATCTCATAACTGAAATATTCTATCGGCTTAAACCTGGCACCAAGCGACTCAGAATTGAATTCCGCGTCGAATGAAGTCTATTTTATTACCCTAAACAGGATTCCGGATTTAGACATTTTTCCGTGGCCCAACAAAATAGGAGAACTTTTCTCTCTTTCACTCAGAAATCGCTTGTTAAAATTAGAAAATTATTATATTGGAAGAAAGCAAACTAAATTCTGATCCGATTTATGTATTTATTCATCCCCAAAGCTTACCTAAAATATAAGTAAAAATTTTATTTCCCACAGACCCGTGTAGCCCCAAGGCTATTCGGGATCAAAAAAGGATTTCGCTAAACAATTTATACCAACCAGTTTTGTACCCATAATTTACTTTTAAAATTACTATTCAGAAACCAGAAAGACAGGACTACAATATTATACTAAGAAAAGTACAGGGGCCCGCTCTGCGGGTCCTCCCCTCGGAAAGGTTGAAGTCGCTCGCTGGGTGAGTCATTTTGTATTCCCTGTGGGGTTTTTTTAAAATTTAACTTAGAAATATTACTTAAAAAAGCAAAAATAATATTAGACGTTTATAAGGATCGAACTCTATATCTATGAGCCCTGAGCTAACTGCCTAAGCCCCTGAGCCAATAATGACATGATTCTTGCGATTAAATTCTGAAACGTACCGTCTGTTTTGAATTTTTACTTTACAGTATCATGTAGCATCCAAATAACTAGAGCTTTGCTGTCGAAGTCACAATTTTTACATAACCCTTCAATTATACTATTCAAAAATATTCAAAAAAAAAGGAATCTATGGATGCATTGAATGACGGCGCTATTTGGTTTCGAACTCTTAACCTCCATCATTATTAAACATTTTTTCTGATCCGGTAGCTTAGTCACTTACGCCAATAACAATATGTTCACAGGGTTTATGCCACAATGAGTTTGGAGATAGATAAACCTAGCATTTATATAAAACTGATAATCCGAGAAAAAAAACTATAGTCCCTTAATTTTGTATTCAATAGTAGTTAATTGTAATGCATTGTAAATAAAAAGTAAAGATGGTCTGTAAAATACTTGAATTAAAATCACTAAACCCTTAATTTCCTGACAGCAAAAGAGAGAAAAGTTCCCCTATTTTGGTGGGCCACGGAAAAATGTATAAAGCAAGAATCACATTTGAGCTAAGATAAGAATAAACGCCAAGATATGGATCAGATAAGCAATTCTAGCAAAAATATTATCTTATAGGTGACAAAATGCATTGAGTCAATGTAGTCTTAAGCGAATTAGATTCACACTAGAACAGCTAACGAAAACTAAAAATTAATGCATAAGTCCCGAGTTGTCAAGTTTATTAAATGATACAGGTAGATTTTGCCACCCTCATGTGTAGAGCAATTAGCAGTTGACCCATACTGAAAGCCCAGAGAGTTTGAGGAGTAGGTCGGGCTGGAATACTTGATAGCGACGATGACGACTGGAGAAACGTTTTTAAATATTCAGACTTATTTAAAAAAAATTGTCAACGTAGATTTGCATAATGAACAATAAAATATGTTAATAGATCCATATTATGGGTAAACCAATTATTCTAGTTGCAATAATTCTGAAAGTTAAATAATAAAACGTCTAAATATCTAAATAATACCCCTGAACTTTTTAAATATTTAATATTGAATAGAACAAAAATCTCTATGCGAGCCTAGCATTGGACTTTAGACAAATGCTTTCAATTCCAAACTATAATTTCTGTAAAAATTAAAATACAATTTTTTTATGAGACAAACAATAAAAAAAGTGCACTAAATCCCTCAGCAGGGAAACTCCGTTGGGATCCAATCTCATCGTCTTGATTTTTGGCAAAAAGAGTTGTAAATTTTTTCTATTTCACTCAATAGATGGAGAAAAATTATGTAAAAAATGAACGCGAGCGCGAACGCGTTCTTTAACAAATCGAAAAGGGGAAAGAGAGCACGGATCACTTAGAAGATTTCGAACAAGAGCAAATTCTTGTTGCTGACGAACGTATGTAACCCTGTTTTTAATGCTGGCTCTTTGCAAGAAAACTAAAGCGTTTAACAGAACAAAGCTTGTCAATGACAAACAACTTACCAAGATGATATGTCTTTAGTTCGTGTAGGTTGAATTTTATTATGGAAATGGCTGATGTAAGTAATGTACTGATTGAAATGTGAAATTATTAGCCTACTTTATAGTAATATGCATCGTTTATTGAACTAGCAACGAATCTTCCGTGCCACGTGTGCTTTAAATTCACCATATGGCTGAAATACAATGATTCAACTCGACAGTAGCTCAGCTTCGAAAACAAGAATACAATTGAAAATGGTAGATAATACATTATTTTAATTTTATATAGAGCTTAATGAGGTGTTGTACAATTATTTAATGGAACATAAAAAACTGGCGAACCGTTATAATTTTATTTGATAAACACTCGACCAATCAATACCAAGTAAACACCGCCATTTTGGAAACAGCATTTACCCAATCGCTAGAAAGTATTTTTCCCAGCGTTCTTGGTGCGCTTGATTACCTCAACCAACCCAAATCAAAGAAAATGGCGCCATTTTAAGAATACTTTCGACCAATGATGGTAAAGAAAAGAAAAACGAGTTCATTAGATGTTTTGATATGGTTAGCTTACGTTGAGAATTCAAGGATGACGTAGCAGTAAAAGTCTTAGTTACATTCTGGTGATCGGAAGTGGTTTATTAATTCCTACATAAATTTTTAACTGCCATCAATAAACTAAAACCATATTTACAAAAAAAATTGCTTATTTTACTCTTTCTCATGTTAAATTGTGTAAGAATAATTAAATAATATATAACTTACTTTTATTTAGGTTTTAACGTTGAGTACAGGCTCGTTGGGTGTCATTACTGAACTATCGCCTAAAGTACGCCCATTGCTGATCGGCCAAGAATATGCCTCTTTCTTTTTCCGGACTTACGGGATAGATAAGTAAAATTAAAAGGAAAAGTTACTCGACAAGAATAAAAAAATAGGATAATAACTAGCTCATATTTCCTATTATTATTTTTAAATATTATACAACGGAACTATCTGGCCCTTGTTACGTTTTCGCCCGTATAAAAAAGGTTAAATTTTGTTATTTCATTGTTCATACCCAAAATTTGTTAGAAAATTGCTTAAGCATCAGCAAGGAGTTCATTTGTTCTGGACGAATCATCACACGATACCTGTAAGTCCATTAGAAACCTCTTTTGTAGTATATATGTTCTGTATTGCACCATATTCTAAAATGTAAATTTTATATCCGTATGTAACATAGGGAAGTATAGGTGGGTACTGGAGAGCGTCATAACAAGGATGAATTTCTGTGTGCGAGATAAGTCACCGGATCAGAAACCACATGCAAGAAAAGATTGGGATGGAGAGTCCGAGTCAAAAAAGCGCCACTGGTAAAAATTAAAATTACGTCTGAGCTTTACTTAAATTAATTTGGAATAAGATAACTCATGAAGCACTCACTATGTAAACATTGCTACAACAGCCTAGGTACAACAGTACTATTGTGAAGTAAATATTGACAGCATCGATTTCCTTTTCGAATACCATTACTTCGCAGGATTTTTTCATAACTGGTACAGTGGACTAATGCGTTTGACTCAATGCTCAGGATACAGTAGCTAAAGATTCCAGCGAATGTCCAATATTTCATTAAATTTTTAAAGGGACCTATGAAGCAAGCCCCGCGAATTGGAGAAGATGTTTGCTGGGAGACAATCACTATAATGAAATTCCGTGGTTTAAGAGTTATATTAGAATATTTAAATATTACGGAATAAATATCTTAGATAATGAGAATCACACATCACACCGTGAAAAATCCAAAATAAAAACGAGACTTAATTTGCATAAATAATGAAAAGAGCGGAAAGTTAAGCGCATAACATTCATAAGTCAAGAGAGAGGGTCTAAAAGCGATATAACTTATAACTACCTACACATGATCTGAAGCTGACCATATCAAAACATCTAATGAACTTGTTTTTCTTTTCTTTTCCATCATTGGCCGAAGGTATTTTTGAAATGGCGCCATTTTCGTCGATTGGGGTTGGTTGAGGCATCTAGCGCATCAACACTTGGGAAAATACTTTCTAGCGATTGGGTAAATGTGGTTTCCAAAATGGCGTTGTTTACTTGGTATTCATTGGTCGAGCATTGATATTGCTTATTTTGTTGTTCAATTTATTCTATTAAGAATGTATCATGTATGTGATATTATCAACTAAAATTTTCATGGTTCGCCAGTTTTTTATGTTCCATTAAATAATTGTATAACACCTCATTAAGCTCTTGATAAAATTAAAAAAAAAGTATTATCTACCATTTTCAATTGTCTTCTTGTTTTCGAAGCTGAGCTACTTTCGATTTGAATCATTGTATTTCACCCATATGGTGAATAACGTACACGTGGCACGGAAGATTCGTTGCTAGTTCAATATACAATGCATATACTACAAATAAGTAAATAATTTCACATTTTGATCAGTATATTACTTACACAAGCTATTCTATAAAATAATTCATTCTACACGAACAAAAGACATATCATCTTGGTAAGTTGTTTATAATAGACAAGCTTTGTTCTGTTAAACGCTTTAGTTTTCTTGCAAAGAGCTAGCAACTAAAACCAGAGTTACATACGTTCGTGAGCAACTCGCTCTCGTTCGCAATCTTGTAAGTGATCCGTGCTCTCTTTCCGCTTCTTAATTTTTTTTCAATCGCTCAGAAACTCAATCGATGGCAGGAGAAAATTTACATAGTGGTAAGCATAATAAAATTAATTTAAAGCGATTGTAGCTCCGAGTTCAGTTTTTGACACAGATACCCTTACATTTTTACAGAAGACGCCTTTGACATCTGCAATGGATTTGATTCTAGTGACCCTGAATTCAACCCTATTCAGCTTACACTAGCTTCACAAAGAGGAACTGCTCTTCTTCAATCAGTATTAGAAAAGAACCGCGACGCAGAAGAAGCCATTCCTAAAAAAACGCTCCCTGAAGAGAAAGCTGATAAGGGGGACACACGCAATGAGGAAGAAATGGAAATCCCGTCTACCCCAACATCACCTTCTAAGTCTACAGAAGAAGATGGACGTGAAGAGGAAGCAGCTGTGGTTGACCAACGCGATGAACAAGAAATGGATATTTCATCTACTCCGACGTCGCCTTCTCAATTTACACAAGAAGATGGACCTGAAGGGGAAGTGTCTAAGACTGACACTCGCAATGTAGAAGAAATGGAAGCGCAACCTACTCCGACATTTCCTTCTAAATCTACAGAAGAAGACAGACCCAATACTCTACCACAGTTAGAAGAGAAGCGGCCAGAAGGAAGTGAAGCAGAAGAAAACACTGGAGACAAAGTGGTTGATGGAGAGGCAGTGAAAGAAACACAACCTGTCAATTATTTCCCTCAACAGCTAATGAGGTGACAGAGGCAGAAGATGACGCTTGAGGAAATGTGCTTGAAAATGTCATTGCAGTGGATATTGGTAAGCAATTTTTACTATTTCAATTTTACAGAGTTACTGAACGGAATATAATTATTGTATCGTTTCGACATCGTAGCATTAACTTATAATTTTCATTCTTTATGCAGATGAAGAAGACCCAGTTCGTGCCCCGCGTATCCGGAGAATCATTATTGACGACAGTGAAGATAATCGATGTGATACTTCGCAAAGGAACGCTGAAAATGATTGTAAGTTAAAAACATATGCTTCCTTTAGTTAATCTTCCTAAAGTTAATTTGTGCACTCAGACATACAATAACGATTTTTTTTATAGGACAAAGAGAGAGTGGAAAGCCATTAAGGAGAAATTAGAGGCCAACAATGAAGCCATACGGAAGTTGACTCTTCGACTCCCGGATCATGACGACGACGACATCAAGCTGCCAGCTTTCCCGATTACTGAAATGGAGGAATTCATTGCCCTGGAGAAGAAGATCAACAAGAATCATAGCTTAAAAAAGGCTCTAATAAATTAATTTATCATTATTATAAACACAGGAACATCTTGACCGACAGTGTAAGCTTAAAAGGTTTTAATATTTTGTCATTTATCTTTAGATTACCGAGATCAAACTTGTTGGTGGCAACGAGCCAATCGTCAAGGCAATCAACTTTCTGGTTGTTAAATCTGTAGCCATCAAGTTGTCACTTCGTGGAACTGTTCCCGGTACGAGGCGCTTCGACGAGTCTCCAGTGTTTACATGCCTCATCGGTAAGTAGAGTATTCTTTAGTTTGTGTTAATTAGAAAATAATCGGTTCGTTTTCAAAGTAACAGAAGGTCTCAAGCGTCGGCTGAGCAACAATTTTCAGCGGACAAAGGTCGAAACAAAAATTGGCCGGGCACTTGATGTCAAAAGGGGCAATGCAAAACAGAAGAAGAAAAAGCCACAGAAGGAAGGAGGAGCCGCCTAAACCATTGATATTTCCCGCATATAACATCAAATAAAAAATATATCCATGTTTGTCTATCCCTTTTTTATGTGACATTAAAACGTAGAAAGTTTTGGAATTGTATTGTCTGGTAATGTTGACTTCGAATAAAAGAACAATAATTTCATGTAACAGTGGTGTTTAATTTATTATTACCCTTTATTCGACTTTCATATTAGCGCGTATATACTGCCCTAAGTATGGGTTAAGTTTCCTTGAACAATTGGTATTGATATCGTATACCACATAAGCGGAATTATAGATGTTGCTGAACGATGTTGTAAACGACTCGTAACGGTATCGTAGACTTCTTATAAAATGAAGACGAATAAAAAATACTTGATTGAACTCTGATGTATTCACCATGTACTGTTATCTTACACATAGTTAAGTTAATATTAAGCTTAAGTAAATAGCGTGAGTCTTGTTTTAACGTTTTTATATTGAACGGTGATTAAAGGACTCGTATTGCCATCGTAAATATCAAGTGTAATGGTAAAAATCTTTTGTATTCGTTGGATTAGGGTGCTACACGTTTCGGTGCCCCAAGTCTATATTAGAAGGGACATCAATTTAAGGGTATTAAAAAAGGTTTCCGGCAGCTAAACATTCTTACGAGCGCCAAGAGGCCTGCTTATAACAATAGCCAATTTTTTATAACTCATGGGAGTTCCATCATAACTAATGTATTGCCTTTAATATCTTGCTGTAAACAAAACGTAGTGATTTCGTATACTAAACAGCAGAGCTTATATTTAAAATACGAATTCTGTACAAACACCTGTAAATGACTCGTAGCGGTATCGTAAAAATGCAATTAGATGTCATAGTTTTTTTTACAGTGTCGTATTACCATCGTAGTGCTATCTTTGCCATACAGAATTTTCAGTATAGATTCATTAAAAAGAGCACGCGTTATTCGTAAACACGTTTCTACACAGAAATATGTTATAAACTACTCTATGGTATCGTAACTCATATATAAGAATAAAGATCCTCCAAGTGATATCGAAACTACATTCGGACGATACGGAAGTAATGAGGAATAGAAAATATAATATGAACAACTTTAAATAGATGCTTTTCCCTACTTGTCACAACAACACACCAATATGGTGGATCACCAATTAAAACTTGTTACTGAACAGTGGCAACGATATGGTAACGATATGCAAACGACATGGTTTGCGAAATTAGCTAATCGTCGTAAAGCCAAATTGATACTCACAGGGTAATTATTAATTATGCAAGTGAGATTTATATTCCTCATTAGATGGATGGAAGTATTTAAGTAATACGCTTTGAAAATTGGTTTGAATTAGGTATATTGAAAAAACTTCGCACTAAAATGGCTTCGTCAAGTCTAAATTGTAAGTCACAAATGATACAAAATCACATAAAGCAATACTAGGTTATGTTCACATATACATAAATACATGACTTTAAAACGGGGATGGAGGTAATGGCCAAACACCAGACATGGGAGAAAAAGACGCCGGAGATGATGGGGGTGCAGAAGGCACCGGAAAGGACGTTGGTGTCTCCGATAATACAATTTCTTCGTAAGCGGTGGAAGTTAGGATTGCACTTCCAGAAACAATGAGGGTCTCATCGCCGTCCAAGTTGATAGGTGGAATGTTTAGAAGGGATCTATCTTGAATGCTCCCATTCTCGGTTTCAAGGAGAGAGTCGTGGTTGTAATTGGATACCATTGGTTCTGATAACTCAATTGCCGCAGCCGTCGTGCATGTTCTACAACGGAAAGCTCCCAACCTGGCCAGAAAATCCGGCCCCGAAGTCATCCAAGCAGCCATGGACACCCCTATACATTTAAAATAAGTTAAATAATTGTAATAATGTTGTTTAAAATGATTGTAAGACCAAAAAAGGTGAAAATGTAAGTACCAGAGCACTCCATCCAACGATGAAACCATTTTTGGCAGTCGACGCATCTGGGATTCCGGGCGAATTTTTTGAATTTACGGCGGCAGTTGCAACATTTGAACATGTTGCGAGAATGCGTCGTGCACGTACGACAACGAAAACCTGATAATCGGGATGCAAGATTCCATCCTGACCGTTTCCACGCTGTCATTGATTTGCCTCTGTGTCAAGAAAATATTGAATTAGTTGACTGTAATAAGTAATAATCAATTGTTCCTTAAATTTATGAATGATCGAAAAGAAACAATTGTTACCTGAGCAAGTTACTTTACGGTGAACCCAGTTGAGGCAGCTAACACACATTGCCTTCCTGTCGCATTTCTTGAAATCCTCTCGGCACGTAGTACAATTCGACATGATGAAAGTCAGGAAGTTAGTCCTAACGATTGAATGGATAGAAGTCGAATGAACCATTTGGACATTTAGCACATGATTTATACTAAAATTATTCGTAGTGGTAAGATGTAATGAAGGTCATTAAACCATTAGGGAGCTATACGTTTCGGTATCCGATGTCTATATGCAAAGGGGCATTTTCTTAAGGGGATAACAGCAGTTTCCAGCAGCTTGACCTGATTACAAGCGCCAAGGGGCCTGCTTATATCAATGGTCGATTGTATTATACCTTTATGACAGTTTGATATTAACTTATGTACTGCCTTAACTGTCTTTGCTGTAAACAGCTCGTATTGATATCGTACAATCAAAAACCCAAAAGTTTTCTTTCAAACACGAGTTCTGTACAAACACGTTGTTTATTTTTAAATCAAAGCTATAAAGGACTCGTTACGGTATCGTAACACATGTATAACAAGGACGCTGTGAACCTTTTTTAACAATGCTGTAACGAACTCGCAATGGTATCACTTGAGTGATGAATCATAGTGCGATTATCACACTGATTCATAATAAAGGATGCCGAGTGGTTAGAAGAAACTATGTAATAAAGGTCATCAAACCATTTGGGAGCTATACAGTCAAGTATACGAAATCTTCAGTAAAAGGGCGATTTTCTTTAGGGATTGAAAATGAGTTTGGCTCATCGGTTCCCTGTCGATGGCTTTTGAAAAGAGTCAAGGTTAATCCGTTTGTGAAGGTAATCCGTGATACTATGATGTAGGAGAAGAATTATCGGCAGGAACAAAAAGTTATGAAAGACTTTCAAGGATAATCCCACCGGTGATCCAATTGATCAAGGTTATCTTGATTCCCTATTAAATGTTTCTAAGGGTTTGTAAACTTCTTCTGTGTTATTACTTTTTGTCCAGCACTTGGCAAAGCCTGACTAAAAACCTACTAGTGAACGTTTCGTTTCAATAAGGATGGCAGATCGCCAACTCATTGATGTATCCACATGCAAGTATTGTGGGATCAAATTTTCACCCAAAAATGCCCAAAAAGCTGCGTGTGTGAAATGTAACCATGTGTTTCATCGGAAAGAACAGTGTTCAGGTAGTGTCAATGTAAATAAATTACAATAAGTATGACCATTCATTTAAACATTTTTGTTTTTGTAGGGATGTCAAGAGAAGAATGGAGCAGAGGACTGAAAGAACAACAAAAAATCTTCAACTGTCGATCTTGTGTTGTGGCCAATCCTGTAGCTCCCATTCAATTACAGGCCGAGCCTATCGGTATCCCAAATCTGAATGCGCAACGGGATCCCTCGCACTCGTTAGCTGACGATGACTTAAATGATTTAGCTAACTTTTTGCATGCAGTTGCAGTGGATTCAGAAGAAGACACTACTTTTGGTTTGCCTGCATTCCAATCAACTTTTCAGGAACCAAATTTTGAATCTTTCGATTTGCATTCTCCTCGAATTTCTCCCGTAAATGGAAACCCTTCCCGTGAGCACAGCATCTCCAACGAAACTTCTCTGCCACCACCACCTCCACCGTTCTCACCATGTAATGGGTCACTATTAGAAAAGTCGCTACCACCACCTCCAACATTTCCAAGTGCTGAAAATTCAATTTACTTCGGAATGCGTCGCTCCCCATCACCTCTACCACCACGAAGTCGGTCACCATCACCGGCACGGATTCAACTGGTTCGTCGTCGTCCCCCATGGGAGACAATATCGACGATGTCTACAACCAACACCGAGATGAAATGCTCAAAGCAGGACCAAGCAATCCAGTTAAAAGCAACGTTCGGCGCACAGGAAACCGCGCTAGGGAAGACGACCGCACCAAGCCTCCTGCGACGGATGATTTCACCTTCACTGTTAAAAAGAGCGCATTTCCTGAAAAATTTTACCGAGGAACAGGGAACGGCAGATGGAAAGACGCGTCATCACCTTATCTTTGCAACGGACCATCAGTTACGACTATTGATGAACGCAAAAAGATGGTTCGTCGACGGAACGTTTTGTCTCATCGAACTTCCTTGCAAGCAGCTATGGTGCATCCACGCTATGCTAAAGGGAGTAAATGGCTGTCAGAAAATGGTAAAAACAACTACATATACAATTTGAAACAATCATTTAAATAATTCATTTCCTTTAAAGGTTCCGTTGGTTTTCTCCTTCATGACGGGGCGGCGAGAGGTAGACTACGTGGCCGTCCTAGAAGGCGTCAGAAAACTCCTTCTCGTCATGATGGACTTCGAAAAATGAAAATGGAACGCATTCAACAGCGTATTTGAAGATGTAAAGATCAAGCTGGTTGGATGTTGATTCCACTTCGCCCAGGCGGTCGTAAAGCGCGTAGGAAAGTACGATTTAAAAGGACAATACTTCTCAAATTCTGTAATCTTCGAACAGATAAGCTCCCTACTCGCATTGTGCTACCTCCCCTGGAAGGAAATTGAAGGTGTGTTTGATGAGCTTGAGAGGACGAATTGCCCACATCCAGAAAAGATTGCACAGCTGTTTGCATACATGAAGAGGACCTGGATGACAGGAGGGATCTGGACACCGTCTGCGTGGAGTGTTTTTGACACGCTGACCAGGACGAACAACGCAACGGAGGGAACGCACAACAAGTGGCGCCAGAGTAGCGATACAATAAAGAATACGATCTACAAGTTGGCGTCAATCATGTTCAACAAAGTCAGAAATCTTGATCTCACGGAGAAGCTGGTAGCTCATGGCAAGGAATGGCAACAAAATTCGAAAACGCAGCAGATTAAGGATACAGCCCTGGCCGACGTGTGGGATGAATACAAAGCAAGAAAGGAAAGCGCCAACCCCATTCTTCCAGCAGTCCTACTTCAAAGGGCGAAAGAGATTACGAGGAACCACATCCCCTACATTCCGGATGACGATTATGTATGGGATTCAGACAAGTCATCCGTCGAAGGCTGAGCTTCCATTTTTGCCAATTTATTGTTCCAACTTTCTCATATACTTCAACCTAGAAAATTCCGTTTTTTCTGTATTCCTTTTTTTCAAGGTGATTGTTTGTAATTGTCATTATCATCTGCTGACATTGCATAATCTAGGGTGAGTGCCAACTGCAAGCCGGCAAAAACGGACGAGCATTTGGCAGCATCACTACGACAACGTGGAAAATACAAAGAATATACTTCCCTACATTATTTTCATTCATCATTTTTTACAGTTCATTTTTCTTTCGTTCAGTTTGAATCAGTTATTTGTTTACCACTTGTCATAAGGCCGTTTATAATGATATTTAAACGAATGAAAACAAAATGTGTATGATATAGTAAAAGATATTTATTGGCTGTCACGATATCCTTACGATGCCCAAATAGTTTAACATTGAAGACCACTAATCATTACCAAATTTCTTATTTACTTCCATTTAAAGAAAAAAGTAAACGAAGTTAGAGACAATGATTGTATTAGGTATTCACTCGTGAATTAATAGCACTCAGGGAACAGCCTTGGAACCGGGATGTTACAGCGTCTATGAATATAACACATAAAGATTATATTAATTTTTTTAAATTTTTGAAGTAAACATACATACCAAAAAGACACTGGAACAATGGAGAATTTTGGAAAACAGGTCTGTTGGGTTCATTAAATCTGTGATCGCGAACGAAGTCCGCACGAAAGAGGTACTCCATTCCCCCATCGACCATGGCATCCATTGTTGGGTGAAATAGTTCACGCCATTGCTGGGTCTGTTTCAAGGTTTCAAAATGAAATACATTACAGGACATTTTGAAATATTGTACTTCTTTTTTACCAAACGAGAGCGGAATCCGTCTTCGCCAAGGGATCCTTCTATATAGATGAGGACATCTGAGTTTTTAATAGGGAAATTACGTAGCTGTTGGTCATATTCTTCAAATTGGTATGAATCTTCCTCAGGGAGGGAAACTGTAGAAGCTATTGGAAAACATGTTTAGTAACAATAACAAACAGTATTGTGTCATATCACTTGCCGAAGGAAGCTTCTAGTGACGAGGCCAAACCGCTATCCATTTTAATTATCTAAAGCAACAGAAACACGATACAGTTTTTCCCAGTACAACAATTAAACCGGTATTCATTCTTATCTAAATAGAAATTATCGAAGTGCACATTGTCTCCTGTTAGGAAACGTCAAATGAACTAACGAAGAAAAGTGTTTCACCCGCCAAAATTACACCTGTGGGGGCAGCAAGTGAGCAAAGTTGCCAAATGTTGCACAATTCAAACAGGTCGAATACGAATATGAATAAACAACTCGTATCGACATCGTAAAAATGTAGTTTATTGGTACGATCCTTTTTTTATTACTGCCATATTCACCTTGTAGTATTATTTACAGAAATTAGCAGCACAGTACATTTAGTAAGCCCCTACATAAAATAAATTATACCTAATTTTTCCCGTAAAATGTTTATTTGAAAAAAAAATATATATTTTGTAAATAGGAAATGGGCGGTGCTATACTCAGCTGGTAGTACATAGTAACGCTATCGTAACAGCCATTTTTGGATTTTCCTCTTAAATAGAAAATAGTTCCCAAATATTCTTCATTTCATCACGGAATGCAGTACCCATTGGACCAATAAGCCACACTTTTCATTTCCCCGTGTGCGCACTAAATATTAGTACAGCCGGTCTCCTTGCAATAGATTTTTTTAAAAATTTGGTTTCCGAAATTATGTTTCTATACATCTCATTAAGGTGATTCTTCAAACAGTAGAGTAATAATAGTAGAAGTAGAGTTAAAAGAAGTGGAATTATTTAAACATGCAAGGGAGAGTTCCCAACACCATTAAAAAGTTTCATAATCGTAAGGATAATAAGAATCCCTCCTGAGTTTGCGGGTCGGCAAAACTAACTTGAATCACCCATGAGTCCATCGCTGCCGACAGTTGATGGCTAAAACATTATTTTTTAAATATTGGATTTCTAATTTTCTCTTAAAAATAACGCTTCAAGTTTCCCTGATCAAATTAATTTAAATTACCTTATCTATACACGAAACCACGTTTAGAAAATTATTTTGCTGTTACTTTATTTTTTTCAGGTTAATATAAAACAAGCGTGCGATTATGATTTGACCCAACCGGTAGATTTTAGCATATTTCCCACTAGATTCCGCGAAGGTTTTTATTTTTGTTAAACTGTGTCCTTTTTTATGTCGCTCTATCCTGTTTCTCTAGCGAGCTGCTATGAATCATTTTCCCATTAAGAAGACAGCAATTAAGTTCACAAGAGTTCACACACAATTCCGGCACGTCTTCATACATCATTTTCTGGTTGTTATATATAAAATACCAAGTTTCTAAAAATGCGTAGCATAAGCCATTTGCTACTCGTTCGCCTTTAAAAAAACTTCTGAACCTTTCTTAGATCCAAGAGAGAGAGAAAACAGTGTTCGTTCAACGACTCAGAGATGGCTATAGCGAGCGACACTGTCCTCGATCAAAAATAATACATTTAAAATTTTAAAATGTAGAATAAAAACTCTCTATAAGTAAAAATCGAGTGGATGAGACCAAAAATTGAAAGATGATTTTGTAATGAATTATTTGAACAAATTCAAGCGAGCACAAAAAGACGATCGTCAATTTTTACGGATAATGTCAAATGAAGAGGATTATCACTAGGAACTGCTGCTTGATCCAGGCAATGGCGTGGTGACTTTTAAAAATGTTGAAGTGTTTGAAAAATATCGAATGTTGGTCTCGCTTTCTTCTCGGCTGCTTGAGGGTTGACAATTTCCAGACCCTAGAAATAAAAATAAAATGAAGATTGAAGGGCAATAAAACAATATGAAATGAATCAATTACCTGCAAAGGAGTGAAGACAACTGAGGAAGCTGTTCCAGCAACTTGGCGCTTGACAGTTGTAGCGCCTCCGTAAGCTTGCTGCTTCCGTAAGTTTCGTTGCAACGCTTTAGAGATCCGGACTTTGGTCTTCTCATCCACTGTGGGACCACGAATGCGACCGGGTCCACCTTTGCCCATCATTCCACGAGTATAGCCAAGGTCCTCTTGATAGGAATATTCTTCAATCTAAAAGTTAAGACAGAATGGAATGAAATAAACAGGAAAATATATTTATAAAAAGACAACTAGGGCAATTACCTGTCCGAAAGTCATTCGGTTTGCTTGCTTCCGCATTTCAGTCTGAGCGTACATCTCCTTCATCCTCCGTACACGTTTACCTCCGCGCTTCATTCTAGGTGCTTCCATTGGAGCAGCCAAAGGTTTGATAGCTGTATCTGGTGGTGACTCCTGGAGTTTGTCTAGTTTACGCTCCACGTCTTCGCGGAAGCTCCGACCCATGCCTCCATCTCCACTCTCATGAAAAGCATCCACACTGGCTGCTAGGGCACTCTTGGATGACACCAATCGAGCTGCTTTGCGTCTTAAATCCTTGGAGAATAATTTAAAAAATGGTTAGTTAAACAATATGACAAATAAGTTTAAGCGGTAGGTTTACCGGAGGCGTGTCTTGGATGATTGGAGAGTGAAAGATGAAGCCAGTGTGAGGTTGGACACCTGTTTGAGAAAACCCAGACAAAGTACGCTTTTGGCTACCAAGTAACTGAACGTTACAAGCGGGCACCTTGGACAAGGCCGTCAATCCACCGGCAACAACTAAATATATACATTTTAATATACTTATTGGAATTTTTTTAAATGATTGAAAAGCAATTATTACCCATAAGGTTTGCAGCAATTGGAGCTTCTTTTTGGCTGCTTGAGGATTGACAATTTCCAAACCCTAAGAAATTATTTTATAATAAATAAACAATTCAAAAATGTGTAATAGAACAATTAATACCAGCAAGAGAGTGAAAGCCATGAAAGAAACTGTTGCAGCAACTTGGGGCTTGACAGCTGTAGCGGTATGCTTGCTGCCTCTGCACGCTCCATTGCAAAGCTTTGAATATCTGGACTTTGGTTTTGTCATCCACTGTGGGACCACGAAAGTGAGCAAGGCCAACATTACCCATCCTTCCGCGAGTATAACCAAGTTCTTCTTTCTAGAAATATAGTTGAGTGAGAAGAGTTCTGAACGAAATGAAGAGTAGGCATGAGGTTTTACTATACCAGCTAATTGTCTCGGACGATTGGAGAGTGAAAGATGAAGCCGGTGGGATGTTGGACACCTGTTTGAGTCTTAAGAGATGTGTAAACAAATGAGTTAATACGAATGAATTTCTTTGAAATAAAATTATAAACAAGAACATTTCAATCCACTTGACAACTGGATGGATGTCACTTGCAGCGTTGCCGTAATCACGTAAATCAGCGTGACGTCACTTATTTAGTACCACCGTATTTTAAAATACCAAAAAACGGGTCAAGAGCTTACCTCTAATGAAACGTCCGCAAGTTTTGCATTAATATCGTCTCATTTTGACATCTGAAACCGAAAAAATCAAAATATTAATTGTGGAAAAGAAAATCTCGGTATACCAAAAATAAAATAAAAATACAGTATAGCTACGACCCAGGCCGGGCTCTTTTCAGAAATTGGCCTTTCAGTCCTAAAACTAATTTTTTTAAACTATGATAGCTATGACCCAGGCCGGGCTCTTTTCAGAAATTGGCCTTTCAGTCCTAAAACTAATTTTTTTAAAACTATGATAGCTATGACCCAGGCCGGGCTCTTTTCAGAAATTGGCCTTTCAGTCCTAAAACTTTTTTTTTTACTAAAAGAAGAACTAGATAATAATATTATGGAATTTACCTGAAGTTTGGTCCACAGCACTTTCCACGGCAAACGTCTTACAAGAACTGACGCGACTACCCGGGTCGCGAGATCCCGCTTTGCGCTTAAATAAGAATGAACAGCGTTGCCATATTCAAATATTATGGTGCACCAAAATCATTGCAAGAAATCGGGAATATTACATTCTATGATGCTAATGACAGTGCATAAAAAGGATTTAAAAAATTTTATTAATTAAAAAATATTGTAATCAAATATATTTTCACTTGAATTGAATCACAATTTACGCCTAACAGGCAACGCTGCCAGAAGAAATTTATTCAGCTCATCAACTGTCAATTTGACAGATCCTGACAATCTGTAATCAAATTCATTCTCTTCCTATTTAATTTCTTAAAAAACTAAAGTTATGTAAATTGATTATCTTAAATCATTTTATATGAATTATGTTGATTCATTTGATATCCTGAAAGATAATTTTTTATTGTATTAGACAGATACTACCTCAGTTTTTTTTCACAACTCACAAGAACATCCTTGTCAATCATACATGCTTATTAAAGTAAGTTTCAATCATAAAAAATGTTTAACCACATTTCTTGTGCGTCATTTTTCCAAACTTTGGCTCTCGCGGAATCTCGTGGGAAATATGCCACCATCTACCGTTTGGATCATATCATAATCGCACCCACGCAGCACCTTTCGTTTTTATATGAAGGAAAGGAAACTTGAAGAAATAATTTTAAAATGAATGAGAAATTCAACATTTAACCACAATTTATGCATTTCACCAATTTGCTAGGACGTATAGGACGATTGGCTATTCGGCCATCCTATAGCCACAGAGCGTGATTCAAGTGCTTTTGCTCGTCCTGCGAACTAATCACGCGGGATTGGAAACTTGAAGAAATAACTTTAAAGCGAATGAGAAATTCAACATTTAAACCACAATTTATGCATTTCACCAATTTGTAAAAACGTATAGGACGATTGGGTATTCGGCCATGCGATAGCCACAGAGCGTGATTCAAGTGCTTTTGCTCGTCCTGCGAACTAATCACGCGAGATTCTTCTTATCCTTACGATAATGAAAATTTTTAATAGGGTAGGGAGTTGGGATCTCTCCCGTTCACTTGATCTATAAATGATTACATTTCTTTGTAATTCTACTATTGTTTGAAGAATCAACTTAATGAGCTAATTGAAACCTCATTTTTGAAAAAAAAACACTGAGCACAATCCATTTACTTGGATTGTGCATTAATGTAAATTACCATAATGTTCACAAACAATGTCGTTTGTATATTGCTACGATGTCGTTGGCACGGTTTCAGTTTAAACAAGTTCACATTGGTGATCACAAGTGTTGGCAACCGGTCACTAAAAATGCGGCGGAATGCGGTCATGAGACCGATGACCGTTATCCGATTGGTCGCGGTCCCAGTCTTAAAAATCACGACCGCGGTCTAATAAATAAATGTATCAATGCGGTAATCTGCTTTTCCGCTTATTTTAATCCCAAAAATAATATGAGATAAACACCTTAAAATAAAAGATATTTTCTCTTTTAGTTCTGACTGTTTGATACAAATGGAAAGACTTAAAATATAGCTTAACTCTTCTCTGCATGACTGATGATTAGTAAGGAAGTTCTGTCAGAAATAAAATATATTAAAAAAAAAATTCCCAGTAGATGACGCAACCCAAGTGATGGTGAAACAATATCAAGTGTAACGTGATCGTGATGTCTAAATGTTAATATTCTGATGTTTCATTTGAGAATGGTGCAGGTTCGTGGTGCAAAAAAGTGTGTATCACTCAAGTGATATCATTGCGAGTACGTTACAGCATGAATTTTAAAAAAAGGTTCGCACTGTCAGCCTTCACTGATATACATATTCTACGTCCTACGATACCACTACGGGTAGTTTACAGCAGATTTCTATATAAAAACGTGGTTACGAGTTATGCATGTGCGAGTGTACAAGGTGTTATTGTGTTCTTTAATACATCTAGCAATCGGGCATTTATAGCAAATTTACGATTTCAATACTAATTCTTACGATTTCCAAGAATTCGAAAATCGGACAGTCATCGTTACAATATATCTGTAATATATATAGAGACCTCTTGATTTCTTTTGCTTTAACAAAAATACTGAGATGATACAGGATTGCTGGGTGAGGTAGGAATACAAAATATTTATTTCTATTTAGGGAAACACATAGGATTGGCAGAAATTGACTTGGAATCGGGGAAAATGTACAGAAATTCAACTATTTAACACTACACACACTGAGGATATTCTTAAGCAAAAACATTCAAATACAATAGACACAATGGGGAAATTCATATCCAAAAAATCTGTCCACAATATACAAGCTACAAAATATAATTACTTATTCTTACTTCTCTTGTTTTTCTTTTGTTCTTCTTCTTCCTCTTTCCGTTTTTCCGCTGCTATCTCTGCTTGCTTCAGCTTCCTAAATTCCTTATTCGTAAAAGATTCTCCAGCAGCTCTTCTTTTCTCCTTCTCCTCCTTCTCCGCCTGCTTTCGCTTTTCCTGCTGGGCGGCACGATATTTTGCAACATTTTTTTTCAGATTGGAAGTGAGGGGGCTTTATATACCCTCCTTCTGGATCTTGAGGATGTTTCTTTGCCTCTCCTAATTTTTTTTAAATGTATTAAAAAAATTTCAATAAAAGTACATTTTATTAAAACTTACTCTGATGCCATCGATCTAGAAGTTCTGGGCGATACTTAGCAAGGATGGGCATCATATTCAAGGCCCCTAGAGTTCCTAGTTCCTTTTTTCTTCCACATCGGCAGAGGGTGGCGCTTGAAACCCAGCCATAGGGGATCCAGGAATCCAGAGCGATGTTGACGGCCTCATTAATGCAGTTTCCAGCATTGAAGCCATAATGGTGGGCTGCCGGGTAGGTCAAAATGAAGTCCCCTTTAAGAAAAATATATAGAAATATATAAACTATTTATTAATGAAACCCAGTGTGAATTGCTTACCTTCTTCTTGAACCACGGTGTAAACTGGAATGCCGGCACGTTCAAGAACGTGTGGTTCTATTAGAAATGATTTGTGCTTGGTGTAATTTGCACATTCTTTAAATTGCACAGGGAACCATTTCTTGCAAAATTCCTTGAACGCACGAAAATATTTAGGAGGAACACTACAAAAAATAAAATAAAATAAATAATAGTTGCCAGTTAGAGATTTAACAGATTACTTACAAGTACCACACTTTTGGAGCTCCTAGGTGATGATAGTTTAAACTGAATAAATCAAAGTCTTCAGTGTGACCGCCGAACGAGGACCTCCACGTCCCAGCATACGTATACGGATTAATAATCCCGCCAAGATCAAAGTCTTCATTCTTGAAAGCATCAAAAATCGTCTTTGTGTCCCTCAGATTCCTGTAGGAAAATAAAGTGAATAATTTTAAAAAAGTGAAAAAATGGAATAAATAGTTAAGTTTACCAATAAGGAAGAGAGTCCGGATGATCCATGAGACTGTGGGGAATATCCACACCGTAGACAGGCTGGTATTGATTCTTGATGTTGGCCCAATAAAGCTGATCGATCCTCCCGTTCTCAAGTCGTTCTTCAAGTAAGGACGCGGGGATAACGCTATCAAGAGCGCCTTCCGGATCTTAAGTTTTAAAAAACTTACCGACAGTCATGCTGAAAAACAGTCAAACAAAAGTATGAGTCATTCAAATTGATTTATAATTATTAATTTACCTGGACATAGGATGGTTTCTAATTTCGTAAAACCCATTCTTCTTATACCCTAAAATTTGTTGACGAACAGGACATGGGATTTCGAGGTTATATAAGTAGTCAGCCACAATCCCCATTTTCGGAGGTTTGCAGCGTGACTCTTGTGGAATTGGGCACCATTCAGAAGGGGGCTTGATTTTGGCAAACCCAAACTCGGCCAAACCACAGTTTTTCTTCAGGTGTGTTCCATACTTTGTCAAGTCTTTGAATTCCCCCAAAGTAGGTCTAAACACCATGGAATCAACTGTAGCTTGGCGATTTGGGCAACGGTACATTTTCTTTAAAAAAAATAATAATAAATGATCCAGAAAAAAACCCCAAAAATATGATGAAATAATATCTAAAATTCATGAATAAGAGAACAAATTATTTATACATAACCAAAAAGTACTAATAAATTGACAATAGTAATTGAGAAAAACTGGACTTCCGAAACTTTGCAGAAAAGCAAGATTTTTACCACTTTTCGAATTTAAATTTTCGTATACCGTAATCTAGAGTGGTCAACCCCTCCCACACACTGTCTTATTACGTCAAAATAGTTAAGAGAAAAAAAAGTTAAAAATAAGGGCCGTGGATAGCCCCACGAGGCCTATACAAATCGGCCCTCAGGACCAATGTCTGGTTACACAACTGCTCTTCAGACTTTTACATGGAAATTAAACATTTGAAATGCTTACCAAAACAGATGAAACAAAAACCGGAAAGCTGAGTGATAGTCTACACGAGAAATACAAAACTATAGACCAGTGCTGGCTAAAAAAACCAAAACAATCGCAGAGCAGACGACGGGAGTGACACAAGTTTGGGTTAAGCAGCGTTGTGTTGACCTCTCAAGTGAGAAATTCGTCGATAGACGAGCAGTGGTTATGCCGGGCGGACAGAGGTAGAGCATAGGCAACTTCTCGGCCGAGACCGGTGGGCCGATGAGTGGGCTAAGGGCTATGCGGGACAAGCAGAGGCAGGGAGGGTATAGGTTGTGGTACGACCGTCGGTAGGCCGGTCACCAGTGTCCATGGTATTATAGTTTTATAAATATTACGTGTCCCCCTTCCTGTATTGCATACGTAACTCAGGATAATGTAAAATACCATCCCTTTAAGAATAAGTTGAGTCAGGTGAATCAGATGACTGCTCACTTGTACAAATGATAGATTTTTCTTTATATTTGAATTGCACAATAAATGTATTTTTCGACCAGCAAACCTCATTATATCTCTCACAAAAGCTTAGTAAGAGTTTCAACACAAGTGACACCACCAGTTTTGAGGTGTTTAAACAGATATAAATGAATGAAAATATAAATGAAAGTATAAAGAAAAATGGGGCCAATCCGATACAGTCTCTGCCGACTTACGCAACAGTACAAACTTGGCGGAGTACAAACTGACAATGTACTCCCGACAAATAGCTATCAGCTCTTGGGCCTTGCGTATCTCCTCCTTATTGTCCACAACGAGAAGTGGGACGTGAAGCAGAAGTGATAGGAACCGATCCACGGCTTCGTTGAACTTACCCGCTGTTGTCAGTTGATAGCAAACCTTAATGACAAAAACAAAAATAAAAAATGCCGATAAAAAAACTTGCAAGATCGGTCAAAACTTGCAAGATTGCCGAGCAAGATCGGTCAAACGGACGCCGAGAGTAGGTAGCCCATGAACTTCGGAAGATGTAGCTGCTTCCTTCCAGTTTCGTTGAGGATAGGCGCTTAGTGAAGGCATATTGTGCAGTTCAGGAAACATGGTTAGAGCACGAGCAAACGCATCCATAAATAGAGCTCTAGAGAAGCTAAATCACAAATTATGACACCCAATTTTATATAGCCTAACTTTAAAAAGGATGGATTATATACCTGAAAGGCTCAGAGTTAACGACTCCTATTTGATCGCGAAGAAGAAGGAAAGCGGTTTCGAAAGATCCGGCGGTTGCGTGATCGACAGCCATCTGAGAATGGGTTGCCCATCTATGCGTCGGGGGTGGCCCCCGAGTGGGTGACACGTAGAAGCTTGATTCATCGTCACCGCCACCATGAGCAGCAGCGCTCAAATCAGTAGGCAGTTCCAAATTGTCATCCCCAACTTCCCATCCGCCCTCTTCATCCCCACTTCCAGCTTCTACAGCGCCACGACGGCCGGCACCATCTGCCGGTCTCTCATCATCATCCAGACCGAGATCAGCATCATTTCCCCAGCCATCCGCAGCTCCAGTATCGTCATCTTCCATACCTCCCACATTAGTAGATGCAGACGCGATCGTCCGAACCGCTATGGCTCCATCGAAGAATCCCTAAATAATAATAAAAATAAGCAACATTTTTTAAGACAAATGTTTCTACAAGATTACCTTGGACACTGTAAGAAGTGGCAAGTTGGATTCAGCCTGGGCGATCCGTGGCGGTGGCTGCAGGAAAGTCGCCGAAAGATTGACAGGTGGGATGGGTTTTCCAGCGCCCTCTAGCTGCTCTTTCAACTGATCAGCCTCTTCATCAAGCCCGTGGGTGGCAGCCGTCAAATACGCCAAGCTAGCCTATTAAACAATGCTATCAATATCATAAGTGTAGCTTAGAGAAGAAAATGTTGGTTTACCTGTCCACAATTGCGCAGGACTTTGACTCGCTCAGGGGACATCTCCCAGAAAGAGGGTAGATTGGTACTGTCCAGAAGTATCCTTCCGAATCTCAGCAATTTTCATCATTTTTCGAAGTTTATCCAGGTTGCCAGTGATGAGATACAAGAAGGCAAGCTTATTCAAGTTTTTGGTGCGTTGGTAGCACATCTCCACCACTTGGTGCTGTCCAGCACTGCGCTTCTGCTGGATATCGAAGAGGGTGAGCCATTCAATGTCGCGCAAGAGGGCGCAGCCGGTTCCAGCATAGAAAATCTCATCGCAAGGCGGAGTTCGGACCATTTTGGTCAACTCATTCTTCTCGTTCTTGATGACAATCTACATTATGAAAAGGAAATATTAGTAAATTAATTTTTAAAAAAACTAATAGAAGTAACATTTTTCACTAACCGTGTGGCTCCTATCCAAGACAGCAAAACGATTGCTAGCTATCCAGATGGCAGTAACACCGTTAGAACGCTTTCCTTCGATTCCTTCTTGCGGGCATTCAGCATCCACAAGGACAGGGTAGAGCTCGTAGATGGAATTATCCAAATTGGCTGCTCGGGTCACCACCAAAACTGACTTCTCTGACGGATTGTACGAAATGCTGTGTATAGATGTTCGTGGACTTCCCCTGAGCTGGAGCAATTCAGTACCATTGGAAGTAGTAAGATCTAGCTGGCGGAGGGTACGTTCCTTCACGTAATAGAGAAGGTTTCCATAAAGGCTGTAAGCCGGCCTCTCGCGCTCAAGTTTGAAAATTACCATTCTAAAATCATGGCCTATGAAAAAAGGATTTATTAAATGAGTTAACGAGTTTATTTCGAGAGAACAAAACCTTACCAGCAGCAAAAATGCTTAGAGTTGGATGGGGTGACATAACCCAGAAGCGATCGTGTT
The DNA here is from genome assembly GCA_030141595.1 of Chydorus sphaericus. NCBI lineage: Eukaryota > Metazoa > Arthropoda > Branchiopoda > Diplostraca > Chydoridae > Chydorus > Chydorus sphaericus. The sequence continues at coordinate 133,399 of CM057927.1, forward strand.
CGTGTCGGAACGTATTGAGGCAAGTGCCCTTAGTGAGATCCCAGACTCGGATGCTCTTGTCCTCGGAGTTTGACAAGATAAGTTCTTGACGAAGGTGGAACAAGACGCATGAGACATTGTTGTAGTGTCCTCTGCAAGTATCAACTTCCCAGGCCTTGAGTAATAGACAGAATTCATAGATTAGGAAATAGTTTTAAGCAAAGAGTAATAAATATAATACCTTGGACTCGCTCATGCGCCACAACTTGATTAGGCGATCATCTGCGCCAGAGATGATGAGTAGCAAAGTAGGATGGAAAGATGCCCAGTTGACACCACGATCGTGTCCTTCTAATACGTGACGGACGACGGCAGCTTGGCAAACAAAATCAGTAGATGTGGTATTTCGAAGATGCTCCTCAAGTCCAGCAGGACCTGGAGATACATTTTTCTTCCTAAAACCTTTAAGGATAACAAGAGAAATTAGAGTGATGAAATTATAAATATTAATAAGTTGCTTACCAGAGATATCCCAAACTCTCACAGTTTGATCCAATGAGGCGGAAACAATCAAATCTTCACTTGGATGGAACTGGGCACACATGACATAATGATTGTGGCCTGTAAGGACAGAAACACATGCCCTGCTCTGCCGTTTCCAGATACAAATAGTCTGGTATTCTGATGCACTGAGGATCCAAGGATATTCATGGTGGAACATGGTGTTACAAATGTAGTCCATGTGACCAGTAAGAGTAAACTGGCAGCGACGAAGCTTGTAATTCCAAACTTGAAAATAGAGTAAAATTAGCAAGTGAAAAAATAAATAAATAGGAAACATTGAAGGTGCCTTGTTTTTGTAGTCATCTCCTCCAGAGACGCAAAGTGGTTGCTGGCCTTAGTAGCACATACCTCGAGAAAGTGGATTGTATTCACCTGGTTTGGAAGCTAAATGACATCTATCTCTTACTCCTGGTTGTGCAAGCTAGTTAATCTAAAGAATTTGCTAATTAATACTTTGCTTTAAAAGATGCTAAATATAATGGGGATTACACCTGGTAACAATGCAAAGAAAAGCCTATCAGTTGCCCAGATTTTGTGCAACACAATTATAGTTGGTGGAAAATATCAAAATATAGAGAATGATTTCTAAATTAATTCACAAATATATTTTACTATTACGGCTTAAGTTAATGACTGCTTCTCCACATTCCACAATTGTTAAAATGTTTGTTGTGCTCGTGACGCTGGGGTGACGCTACTGAAGTTACCACGCTACCACGCTACTAGCCTACTGAGTGAGTGTTTGAATTGACCGCTAGATGGCGCCGTAAACAGAGCGTGGCAGGAAACCAATTTTTTCACTTTTATTAATCTACAGACTACAGCAATATTTCTTTTTTCAAATTTTATTACGTGAAGATATTAATTACATTCCGACTTTATATAACAATTGGCCAGAATATGCACACAAATTAAAGACAAACCTTTCCTAGATCAGTTCTTTTGTTACTTACTTCTTAACACCTTATTTAAATAATGGCTCCTTTAAATGGAACGTTTTAAATAAAAAACAAGAATTATATATGCACTATTAGGCGAACTATAATGTTCATTTTTCAAAAATATTATTCATTTGATAACAATTCTATTACAAATTTAAACAACTCTAATAGCTCGAAAGATATTCGTTATTCGGTAGCGTCACTGTAGATGGCGCATTGGCGCTGCAGGTTTAGCCTTGTCGAGATGGCTACAGCCCGCAGGCTAGTAAGAGACGAACTTTGGCAAGTATATAAAGAGGTACCCAGACTGTTGGCTCTCATTCGCGCTCGAACCACCGAGCAGAGAGGAGCTCTTCCCTGGTCTCGCTAGAGATAGGGGAAAGAATTCTATTTTGGACTGGGCCTTCCTGGACTGATAGGTTGGCCCTAATTTTGCCTAGGTCAAGAAGGCCCGGCAAGGATTTTTTGGCATGCCAAGAAGTCCCAGGGCCTTCTTGGAAGGGACTTCTCAGCACACAGCACTCTGTGTGTGTGTGGTTGTGTTTGTCTGTCTGTCTGTGCTGGTAAGAGCTCAATTATTCAGCACCAAAATGAACAAACTAGGGTTGAAAAGATGCTGTATTTTCCCCTCTTGAACCTTTTTGTTATTCGGTAAAAATATGTTTAGTTCAATAAATTAATTAAAATATGTTTAAAACTAGCGGTGGCGCTAGTGTCAACGTCGTATTATGTAAATAAAATTGCCAAATTCGTGATCAAAAGATGCAAAATTGTTTGCTCTCAAATATTGAGTTTAAGTTTATGAAATCAACTAAAATGTGATTGAAACTAGCGATGGCGCTAGTGTCAACGTAGTCTTATAGGGATAAACAGTTGCAAATGAGCTAAAATTGGTCATATCTTTACATGTTAAATTTTCCTATCGAAATAGCCAATTTGCCGGCTCTTTTCAGACAATTTTGTGGGCCGCAGGCCACATTATAGTACTAAATTTGTTGGTTGCTGAACCGACCAATTTGCCGGCCGCAGGCCCGATAAATCCGACCATATACGGGTCCGTCTACCGGCTTATTTTTCGACCGGTTTGCCGCCTACTTTACCGACTAAATGTCGGTCGGTTTATCAACAATAAATGCATCATTTGTTTGGGTTGTTTTAAAGATGATTCAGTGGAACTGAATTACTCATATCAACCCAGCGAGCTTCAAAGCGCGCTTTGCTATCTTATAAGTATACCAACTCTATTTTGGAATGCTCGTCGAAAATTTTGCGAAGCTTATCGTCATACTTTTTTTATTAGAAAAAAAAAATTCTTATTGAATAAGTATACTTCGAATCGAAAAAAACCATCTGGTAACAGATATGTTTAAAAGAAATCTATGTCGATAAGCATTTTAAAAGTAAGTTAAAATAATTAAAATAAATCGTTTTCCAATTAGAGCCCATAGACATCGGTCTTTGATTTTTTTTCTCGCCGGATTAAACCGTAGGCAACAGTTCAACTCGACCAATCGTATAGCTTGGAGTATAAAAATGGTTATATATTTCTTGTTATCGTCAAATTTGACTGAAAAATAACTGAGTTAGAATATTTAAAATAGGTGAAATAAGAAATATTACAACAAAGTTGTGACAAATGTATTGCTGAGCTATACAAGCTTAGTTAACTGTTATTTTATTATTAACTCAATTTTTTTTTACTTTCAATAAAATTTTATGTTTATACTTATATACTTGTGTTTATACTTAATCCAGGAAAGTTGTTATTCGGTTATTCATGTTATTCCAATTCGTCCAATTTCAACATTGTCTTTGTTCAACTCATAGTTCAACTAGCACAGATCGACTATATATGAAAAAACGCACGCTTATAATCAGCAAAAAAAGTTGAATATCAATTATGTAATTTGACAATAGACCAAAGAATTCACTTAAACGCAAAATGTAAGAAGTACGAAAGGAGAGACACGTCTGCCAGGGGTTACTGTGTGCATCAGTGAACAGCAATTTTGGAAGCTGTTTACTCCCTTGCCCCGTCAATTTTACATGGAAACTGACTATTATAAATAGCTCAACAAGCTCTATCATAATCTGCATAGCTTATATTTAAATTAGAAAACGACAGCGTAGTAGTCAACTGACAATTATATACTTGATTAAATCTTTCCATTAAACCCAATAACGAAAAAGTATGCGAAAACATGCAACATTGAATATAATACAGATATAGAAAATTGCTGCAATGATATTCTACAGCTCACATATGCCAATATCCTTAAAAGCCAAATAAGCCCTACTGGCCCACTTAAATTGGATATCCTCTAAAATTATGTTTTATATGAAAAAATGTAGAAAATTAAACAATGACTCAAGCTTAACTTGTCCATCATAAGGTGATGCAGATAGTGTATTATATATACAAAAGAGTATTTTACTAATCATAATGTTTTGCTGCGCTGAATCTTATTAAACGCTTCATTTTGTAGTTTTAAAATGGAAGATTCTGACTTCTGACTCCAGTCAAGAGAAAATTTCTTACAGGAAATGTTTTCAACAGATTGGTGTGAAGCAGCGTTTCATTAAAAACCAGTGTTGTATCGTTAAACAAAAAAAAAAAAGAAAAAAAAAACATGAAAACGACCGATTACTAAACGACCGAGTTTTTAAATTGTGGTCAACCCATTTTACTTAAATGGTAGGTTATAAAAAAATAAAGCGCCACGTCCTTTTGGAAATAATAGAAGGGGAGAGCGGGGCTATTTGGGTCACAATTTTTGAAACTTCTTTAGAATTGATTTTTTTTATTTAGGAAAAGTTACACATTTTTTTGTATATTAGGCCTATTGTTGCCCCGTATCCCTGCTTTCTAAATCTTATTTTAAAAGTAAACTATGTGTACAAACTGCTTTGGTATAATTTTTTAACGAAATCCCTTTTTTGTCCCGAACAGCCTTGGGGCTAAACGGGTCAGTTGAAAATAAAATTTGTATTTTTTTTTAAGTGAAACCTTGGGGATAAATAAATATACAAATTGGATTAGAATTTAATTTTCTTTCTATTAGTATAATTATTTTCTAATTTTAAAAAGAACGATGTCCATTAAATTCATTAAACGAAAATATACGGGCTTCTTTCCCCAGTAGGCTCCGCCCAAATCAGCTGTGTTTACGCAGAAGTTGAACTGACCCAATTAGCCCCACAAAAAGGCACTTCGAATTAATTTTGATCGTGAGATAACCAAATGATAAAAGAAAAAAAATAAATAGCCTGTTTGAAAGGAAATTGAAAGGGATTTTTAGGGTGTCAATAAGAAAAATTGAAAAGTAAAGTTTCTAAATTTAAATGTTAATTCGAAAAATAGAAAGAAAAAAAATCCGGAAATTCGTATTTCTCTAAATAACTTAAATAAAAATAATTAGTTTTTATCATTCTTGCTACACCAATGCGCCATACAGTTACACACATTGGGTTAAAAATAATTAACGTGATTATTGAGGAACACACTCAAAATTCCACTGACCCCAATAGCCTCTGACCCAAATAATCCCGCTCTCCCCTACTTCACAAATACGCATAAAGCATTAAAATTCCACCATTAGGTAAATTACTTTAAGATAAATTCTTCATAATTAAATTACACATTTTTCATTTTGTTTTAAATTATTTAAATTCTTAAAGTACACTAATGAAAGTATGACTAATGAATTGTTTGAATTAGTTATTTAAAGTATGAACATATTAAATCTAGGCCAAAAACCAAATCAAAACGAAATGAAAAACGATTTTTTTTTTCGTTTCGTTAACGATCATTACGAAAATGTTCGTTTTAAGGCCCGTTCAGACTTGGCGTTTTTCGCCAGGCGAAAAGCGAAAAGTAGAAAAGTGCCGACGGAAAAACGAGATTTTCAGCTTCTTTTCTGCTCTTTTTCGCAAAAAAAAGTTTGAAAAATGCAAACTTTTTATTTTGTGCTAGCAGAAAGCAAAAAGCAGAAAATTTGAACAGCCAATCAAAAAATAGAATTTGACGCTTTTCACTTTTCTGCTTTTCGCCTGGCGAAAAACGTCTAGTCTGAAAGGGCCTTTAAGCGAAAGCATATAAAAATTTCAAAATCATAAATAATAAAACATTATTAAAATGTTTAAGATAATAAAAAGTGTATAATGAGATTGTAAGTTTATCACCAAAGAAATCCTTAGATCCGCCTAATGGCTTCACTTTTGTTGGTCTACCTCAGTACTTATCAAGACTTATCTTGAATCTCAACGAAAACCTGTACCGGATATGTTAAAATCTCATTTTACAACATGATCAATAGGCAGGGTTAATTTTTTTATCGTTACTTTGCCACGGTAACGCCGTTATCGATACCGATTACCGTAAGTCGGTTTAAAGGTAACGCCAATACCGATATCGTTACGGAATAACAAAGTAACACCGATACCGATAACGCTACGGAATTACAAAAGTAACGTCGATACCGATACTCTTTGACGTTACTTTTCAAATAATTTTTATAAATTCACTATAATTGACCATATAGATAATTTAGGTGTGCAGATTAAACATAAATGCAACGATTTTACTGGGCATTTTCAAATAAAAATGTCACTAGATTGTTGTCACTAGACGAAAATATCATACTGATACAGCAGCGTTCCAGAAACTGGGGCCAGCATTTCAGGTCCAACAAGGATTAAGCAATTCTCAGGTGTCCCACTATCTGGAATAAAGCTGTGTTGTTTACTATTTAGCATTACAGTCCGGAAACTGGCTTATAGATTATTTGCAGTTTATAAGGGAAATTATACGGTAACGGAAAAAGTAACGAATCCATTATTTCGTCACTTTTCCGTTACCAAATTTTGAGACCTATCGCCGGTACCGTCCCGTTACTGAAAATAATAACGGCGATACAAAAAGTAACTACTCCCGTTACCGATATTAACAACATGGATGAACAAGAAGCATTCATTTTATCATTTCACATTCCTATTATTACCAAATTATTTAAAAGCCCATTGTACTGATGAGCTGTCATCTGACCATCAGTAAAAAATAAAATAAAAAACTCGCATATTGAAACTTGGCGATTGTAAATGCATGACGTTATTTCCAACAATAAAATTACTTTTATGTGTACATAATTATCCAAAGACGAGATGAGTTTTTGAGTTGCTGAAAAAAATATTTTTTTTGCTTTCGTGGTTGTATCGATCTCAGGTCTGCTTTAAATCACGCATTTTCCATATTATTTACATCTCCAGATATTCTCAATATATGGTGTTTAAGATTCTAGATGAAAAAAAACTGCTTTTCTTTTTAGGGTGTTCCAGTTCAGCCTTGTGAGCCCCAGTTCAGTTTAACTTCTTCCTCTCCTCCTAAAAATGTCATAAGGATTTAACAAAAACACTCTAGTCTGAACGCGCCTTAAGTAGAAAAGGTGTATCTGTATTTATCTATATTTATCTATATCTGTATATATCTGTATTTGTAGGTTGTAGTAGCGAGACTGACGAGAAAGCGGGTTAATTAACTTCCTCGTTCGCATCACTCCTTCTCTATAATTTCACCACCGGCGGGTGTGCTCGTCTCCCGTGGATAATTTTCCGATAGATGGCGTCAGGGCGCTTACTGCTGTTATTGCTGGACTTTGGAAGTCCCAATTATACACTATTATACATTTAAAAAGCAACTGTGTTGCTTTTTTTTTTGTACCGTGTTTGTACAAATTATGTTTTTCTCGGTCAGATAATGACAGTTCCATTTTGTAGCGCAAACTTAAGCTAATCAATTGCATTGCATTTACAAATATTGGCCTACAGCAGTTACCATTATATTAACCCGGAATGCAGATTAAATTTTAAAACAAAAATTAGCATGTATTGTAATTGATTTTTCTTTTTCGAGGATTAGAGTTTTGATACGACATGTTTAGAAAATTTAAAGAAATTTATACTGTACTAAATGAAACATTTTTTTCGCCATACCAATGATGCTGGAATATACTGCAATAATATTTGGAAATAATGTACCAGACGAAGAGCTCTAAAATATTTATCTGATACTTCACGCTTTTTTGCAATACTTGTATTATTGAACACTTTTATCTAATTAACAACTTACAAATCTTAAAAATATATAATTAAGCAACTATATAGTAAGTAAGAATCGCCATGCTAAAAAAATCGTTCACAATTGGTACTGATTAGTTTTATACTGCTGCGTTCAAATCGATTATAAGGAACTCTAACCACTACACCAGAAGAGCTTAAGATGAAAGCACTTTTTTTAGGTAGATACTTCAATAATTTTTCTCACACTTCAGATCCTTTTTCGTCGTGCAATTTCCATTCAAGGAGAGACTCTTAGACAAATTAAATAAACAGGAAATTTTTTAAAGAATATTGTGAACTTCGACCGTATGGTCTTCAGATTTAAAATCGGATCATCTTGGTTAGTTAAAGGACAAGCTTAATTCTGTTTCAACGCTTTGGTTTACTCGTATAGAATCAAGAACTAAAAACATGTTAATGTTCATCAGCAAAAAGAACTCTTTAGCGTGATCAGGCAAACGAGTGGCTTTATAAATAATAATATGTTCAAGTTTTTGTGTGAAAACAAACAAACGTATATTTAGTCTCATCTAAAGAGTATCATTCTAAATGTTATTTATGTTTCTTGATCCAGTTTGATTATTTATCCAGTCTCATGGTCTGATGCTTAGAACCCAAAGATCGTCGAATCCGTCCATCTATAGCATTATATTTGCAAACAACAAAATATAGTTCAATATAATTGGTTTCTAGAATCTGTTATCGACTTATCGTTACTGGTTTTGCAAAATTAAAGGTAGTAAGCACCTTTGAATTTCAACAAATTAAATGAAGAAAATATCCGTATGGTCGTACCCTTTTATTATCACCTGGTATCCCAACGGCATGGATATATTCATGCCTCCCGACCCCAAGAGTTATGAGAAGATGCTTGAAGGCCTCTAAATTGTACTGCCAGAGAATAAACATTTGGTCCATTCTACGTCAGCCCAGGTACCAGAGAACCAAATTTATGTCCCACCCATAAGAACTTTGATGACCGCAGGCCTTTCTGGTTTGGTTGGAATGGACAAGTCCAGGCCTGCCAGTCCCCAAGGGCATTGAAAAGTCTAGGCCTGCCATCCCTAAGAGCAATGACAAGTCTTGCCAGTCCCCAGGGGCATTGGCAATTCCAGGCCTATACGATTACAAAAGCACTGACAATTCGAGGCATTACTTTTGTTTTCTTCGTTTATGAGCATTTCCAAGTATTGTCACAATTGGTAAAGATATCTTGTAAGGTACGAGCATTCTCTTTCCTCTTTTTTCCCTTAGTTAACGCAACACTGTCGCTGTTTTCTAATATATTAAAAGCCCAATCAATGTGTTATATTTGATTGAATATGACTTCATCCCACAATGGTTAAAATTACCCAATAATGTGCTAGTTTTTTACTGCAATAATTTTAAATTTTAATAAAAGAATTAAAAACGCTATTAGGTTCTCTAATCCACGCTCATTGTGGTGTTGTTAATAATTGCACTGTAATTTAATCCTAACAACCCGTTTTTCAAGCATTTATTTGCGTTGTCAAGGAGATGCAGATTGATTTCGAGGTAAATCGTCGGAACTTAACAGTTAACAGGTTTTAGCCAAAAAAGTTTTAAATCCGGTGAGAAAAACAAATTAAAAAAGTAATCTTTACGGACACCATGTAAAATCTTTTCCATGAGAAAATCGCAGAGAAGTCGTGAATGATTTATCTGTAGAAAGAGTGAGGACAATTGTTTCCGGTTGCAAAACCCTATGGCGGTTCCTAGAACCATTAAGTCCAGATAGACTTTCTTTGAGGATTTTTTTTTCTAAAAACAAACCTCCTCTTACTCGGGGATAATGCTTTCTAAAATCAGAATTGTGGTTTTTCCCGCGCCTCCCTGAACTTTTCACCACTGATGGTAATAATAAAAAAAATGTTCCCAGTCAAGGAAGGCGAGAGTGTCCTGCAGAAATATAACAAACTTCTAAGCGAGTTCCTTCTTAAAGGAAAAAAATTGTCAGCCACAGGGTGGAGGAACGCTCTCACCATGAACAATGAGAACCAACCTAAGGCACCCAGACGTAATGATTCCAGATGCAGAATGCCTTCATTGATAAGATACTGAACAACGCAATCGTGCTCTTGTCAGACATTTGTTGGAATATTATTATTGCGATACACAACATTGACATAAGTCAATAGCCTCTCATTAACCATCTTTGAAACCTCATAAAATAGAGTGCAAAATGAATCTAAATCTAAAGATTGCTTTCCCGCGATCTCATTGAATGTATGATATTCTAATCCGATAAGCCTTTCAAACTGAACGTTCACGTTCACCATGGTACCAAGCTTTGAACCACACAGAGAACTTGAATTCAATTTCATGGTAAGCTAAATAGTCATCAACTTTGGGAAAAGTTATATTTTTAATTGTCGTTCCATTCTAGCGAACAAACCTCCATTGTCCAAATACATCACATTCGTATGGCAGTTTCTCACAGCCAATAAGTTGCTCAAGAAACTATGAGAGAATAAGATCCTCCATCGCCTCAATATGAACCGTTTATTTTCTTTTCTTTCTTTTCTCTCGTTTCTGCAGCTTCCTTTTTATGGCAGTTTGACGCTTTCGATACATTTTTTCGAATTATATTTTTCTGGAAATGCTTTCCTCTGAGTTGCCTGAAAAATTACTCGTCAAGCATCACGTATTACGGAAGCTGAAGGTGATTCGAGGCAAAGTGTTTTACCCTCTTTCACATTAAAATGGAAATATTTTGAAAGTAAACCAGGTTTAGGCCTTCAATACCTTCTTCCCCTGGCCACTATTCTCTTTGGTTTATCAAATAGTTCAGAAGCTGTACCCAGCCGTTCGATAAGACCCGGTTGTTTGACTTGAAAGTTCATTGTCTAGACCGAAACGCACCGTTCTGCCTCCTGTTTTATGGTTTATTCAGCATTGAAGCCCGTTGTTTGCCATCGTGATTGCTTTCCCGCCAACCATATGGGTCCATGTTTTCAATTTCAAGATCAAATTGCTTTGAAGCGAATCAGCAATCCACGTGAGGCTGCATTAACAGGGTTTTCTAGGCCCGGTACGTTAACACATTTTTATTTTTCTGTATTTCATTATTTTTAGAATCCGCTTGCAGACCAATGAGTGATGAGTCCCAAGATTTCAATTACTTTGAAGACAAGCCATAGTTACCATTGCATCTGTCCACATATGGAACTTAAAATATTTTAATGAATGCACCTGTACTATATAGTCATCCAATTTTGCACCAATTTCGGACGCAATCAAGTCCATGACTTGGTAATGTCATCGCCTTCCTGGTGGACTGATGCTAGAACTCCTGGTTTACTGGTTACACTGTCCGTCTGATATGGCATTCGAAATTAAGCCACCGTTCGAAGACCATCCAAGGAGGGCTAAAAAAATAAACTTTCTTCCAAAAAAACTGGTTTGGATCATATAACCTTTATTGTATTAGGGTTTGAATTTTTATTGTTGGGTCAAGGACCTCAAGGTGTCCTTGTCTCCCCTTCCTTGGCCTCGGGTTATTTTATTGATTGAGGGAGAGAATCTCGCAAATCTCCCTTCATCACTTTTCATTTAGTCGTCTTTTCGTATCAACGTATATTTGCAGTGCTCTTCAACCCAGTGAATAAAAGTGGCTCTTTTGATATTCTAACAGCCTTCGTAAGATGGTGCCTTGATTGGATGTCATTTTTCTGTGTCCCATACTCCGATAGAATTCCCAACACCTAACAGGGATCGCCTATACAACCCCTATTATTGACCAATTTGTACTGATCCTTGATCGAATAGCTGTTACGGTATTATTGCTCGCAACTCTTCGAAGTTCGTTGGCCGTTTAACGAATTGCATGTTGGCTAATCCCAACACTTTGATTCCTTCTAGTATGATTCGTTTAGGCTCTACTGTCGTGGTCACATCAGCAATCCAATCATTAAATTTAATCTAAGAATAAATTCCTTATTTTATCTTCCCTTCCGGGTCATAGCAATTGACCAGGTTCATCAAAAACACCCTTATGATTATTATATATAAAATGACTGTATGAACATCTATTCGGTTGGAAAAACAACAACATAAGAATCTCGTCATCGGCATCCTTTTCAGTCAATTCAATTTGAGGAATGCAGTTAATAAATCAGCGATCCAAACAAAAGAAAACTACTGGAATCGCATTAAAACTGAAAATGAGATTCAGGGGTAAAATGGACGAGGTTCTGGTGCACCATTTAGACTTGGACAAACACCACCCCTGGCTAATTTATCAAATACTGGCCTAATTTATTCATGTCCGAATCTTCGCTTATAACTGGATGGTGGTTCAGATACGTGACGACACCCTTAAAGTCTAGGTTTGCCGCCTGAACGAATCCATCTGCCACATACTGCATCATTTGAGCGTGGTACTCCGATATTCCATTTGAATCCCTTCGTGGCCGCTGTAGCAGCTGCAGCAAAAGCATTAAATAAGTTCAGAACCCGTTTGAAAATCTCCACTTTATTCGGGAGGGAACTTAGAAAAACGGCCATTACTTCCCATTCGAATTTGTGCAAAAAGCGGTAACAGTATCTGTACCATACGCTTCTCTCTTGAATTAAATGAACGATAAAGGTTCACACATTTTATTACTAAAGAAGAACACGATATAGAGTTACACGAAAAGGTAAACGGTGAGACACATTACTTAGGATAGACGTTCCTATTCGGGGCGGTTAACGTGACTGGTCTACGGGAGGACGGAAGACGGGCTAGTCCCAATAGTTTCCCTTGTTGACGTGGGAAGCCTAGTCGGACCAGATGCGCTTACATATGGAACATCGCCGGCCCTGTGTCCGACCGGGGCGGACGCATACTGAAGTTGTGACCGGTGCGATAGCAGCTGGTGATCGGTAGAAGCGGAAGGCGGTTGGATAAGGACGGATTTAATTTTAATTGAGCGCACAATAGCGGTGGATCCGGAAGAAGTGGACGATCCTGTGATGATTGAGCGGTGACGGTATAGATGACTCCGTCGCTTCCATGGAAGGATCTTATACGATGAACAAAAGGTGAATGCGGATGTACGCGACTATAGAGTGGCAAGATACGGTCACTACGTTGTTGTGCTGTGTCCAATCGATCCTCTTTGGATTGGCTGGAGTATGAGCGTAGGTCCATAGGCGGATTGAGATGGGCGAACGGTTGTAGAGCAGGCGAGAGAGAAAATTGCGGATGCGCGAAAGACGGATGGCCAAGGCGGAATATCTTTACGGCGAGATGAAGGCTGATTGGGCAGAACCTTTGAGATGAGTTGCTGGCCGGAGTTATTTCGGATGGAATGAGCGGCAGTATATCCACTGAATACTGTCCGGTCCTTCAGAACGATGGAATGATTGACCTTGGCTCTTGACGAGAGGCGTGCGCTGCGGCCGGCCAGTACGTGCTCGGCCGGATCGTAAGAGCGGGAGCAGGTCAATTGCGCTTTTAGCCCGAAAGAATAAAGACGAAACAGAGTAATTAGCGGAAGATGAGACGACGATTATTTGAGACTCGACGGCCAAATGTTGATCTAAAGAAGGCGATGAGCTCCGGGAGAGATGCATGACGTAAGTGGACGATTTGTTAGCCAAATAAGGATCAAAACAATCAACGATGGCAGCGTGAATGTGAGTGTGTTGGTCGGAGAGAACAGAGGAAACAACAGCTGGATTGCCAATCCAAACTGTCGATCCTGGCGGAAGAATAGAAGAATAAACGACGACATCTTCGTGACGTGACGAACGACTAGCGACGGATCTAAATCCGGAAGAGTGAAGAGCGGAAGGATTATGGCAGTTTAAGGAAGATCTATTTAACACTAGCAGCTTCTCCCTTATGATGGTTGGTTCGTATTCGTGATGAACATGGAGGATAAGGCCGCTCGATGAACGTAGATCGGGTCCAATCAATTCCAGCTCCGTTGATGAACGAGTTGAAGAGGAAGTGACTGCCAAGATGACGAGTATGACGTGCGGAGAAGCAGACGAGGACTCGATTGAGAGAAGGCGAATGTCGGCACTGGCTGGATCGTGAAACGATGAGTGATCCTTTTCCATCCAAGCTGCGATGATGGTCGATGCCTTCAGTACGTGTTGCCTTCGGTGACGAGACGATTAAAGGACGATACGTAGTGGTCACGAGCTGTTGATCTGGCGGACGGATGTGATACATTCTAGTAGGAGCCATCCGGAAGACGCGAGGACAAGAGAAGATGATAATAGGCCATAAAACAGGAGCAGCTTTCGATTCTGTACTCGAAAGTATACGTGAAGTGCGCAGGAACGTACGATGTTGTTGCTGCTCTTGTGAATGACGCAAAGCCTCTCTTTGACGCCGATGAAGGGCCCAAAGCCTGGAAGAGACGGAAGACCTTGTGCCGGTCCTAGTCGGGTGGAACTTTAAGCCAATGCGCTCGGGCTTCAAGTAGGGATCTGGATAGCAGTTTTTGTCGTCGAGCGAATCGGCCGGCCCAGAGCGTTGCTGAGTCGGCAATAACAACCTGGAAGCGGTTGGATGATCCGAATTGAGAGCGATGCGGGCGGACGGAAGCATCCCAATTTTAAGGGAATAATAGAAGGCGTAGCGTTCACGATCGGTTGCACAGGGACTGCGTCGACCCTGCTCCATCTTGACACCGATTCCGTTTCCTCGACGTCCGATTTCTCTGCTTTTTCTGGCGGAATTAATTTCGGAGCGAATTCCTTGGTGAAGTAGAGATGTTGACAAGAAATGGGATGATGCTGACCGGAGCTGATGACGATGCCATTGTTGCTGTAAATAGATTCAACCGAATTAAATAAGAAGGACGGAAATTCGACGGATAATATTTCGGACGAAGATGACGGAAGTTAGGCGCAAGACGATGTAATGATGTTGGTGGTTTGTAGAACAGAAGCAGCATTAATCAGGCTCGTTGATGGCATCGTTTCGGTTTCCTTGATGTCCGGTTTCTCTCCCTGTTTCGGCGAAATTTTTGATGCGGATTCCTCGGTCAGGTAAAGATGTTGACAGGAAATATGATGAAGATCCAATGAAGAGCTAATGGTAGTGCTGCTGCTGCCAGACGAATCAAATAAATCATTGTAGAAGCTCTGAGAGTCTAATGATGATTCATATGGTGATGACGGAAGCTGATGACAGGGCAGTAGCGGTTCTGTCATAGAGTACGATGACGTAGGATATCGACGATGACATGCATCTTGGCCAAGAAACTGGGAACGGAATGTCGTAAGTCGAGAGGGGGGAATATAAAGAGCTGGAGATGAACGGCTCTTCAGTCTCATTTACCGGCGTATAGGAGCATACCGCCGGCCCGTTTGGTGAATGCTTAGATGGGGCGCAAAAGAAGTAAGGGTCTTCATCCCATAGATCACTAAGCGAGGACTGGGAAGAGAATGACGAGTTGGATTCAAGCTTATATCCACGAGAGATGTTCGTATATGATGGCTGTCTTTTTCCGGATGCTGGTCGAGAGTCGAACAAGACGATATCCTCATCTGGTAGAGATGATTTGAATGTGTTGATGAGTACTGGAGAAGAAACGGTGCAAGGAGGCCCATCTTCGATCGGATTGAAAGTGGGAGATGCATCAGAGGGCACTTCTGAAGTCATTACGGAAAGACGGTCGAATGATGTCGAGTTAAGCGAAGAAGAGGACTCGTTGAGGGATGACGACGAAGACAACCTAATTGAGGAACAGTAGAATGAATCCAAGTCGTCGAAGAGGTGCGATTCGTGGAGCATTGAGCCCTCAAAGGATGAAGAAAGCGGCGCGCCTAATAACGCCAGCTCTGAGTCGGAATAAGATGATGAAGCGTCGTATACGGCCGGCCCAACGACCACGCACGGATTCGATTGCGTGAAGGACACCGGAGAATTTTCATGATCTTCTTGCCAATGGAGCGGAGCAGTGGAATGAGGCGAGAATGCAAACGAAGAGGAAGTGGCTCGTAATACCCGTTCAATGGGGTTGGACGGCGCGCCAAATGACGCATGTCCAGGGGTGAACGGTAACTGATCGTAGTGCGGTTGTGACGGTGATATCCATTCGAGCGGAGCGCCTAATACCGCCTGCTCGAAGGATATTGGTGGCCGTAGATTATAGGCTAGTTTAAATGGTGTAGACGTGATCGGCGAGCCAAATAACGCCTGAACATACGTCGTAATAGAGACAGGACCGGAAGGAGCAGGTGGGCTGGCTACGGTTAGTCCTGTTGAAGAGGATGAACAAGATGATGACGGACTTAGTGAAGCGGAAGATGGCGAAGATGTAAACGAAGCAGGTATTTCATTAACGGACGAGAGTGACGCGCCAGTTACGTCCAAATCAACGTTCGAACAAGCTATAGTAGCAGCTGGATCCATTGTAGAAGATGCGGAAGGATCCGACCAAGTGTAAAGTGAGGAAGAGTCGGGTGCCTGACCGCTTTGCTCCGGATTCAACTTGTTTTTTTTTAGCCGGTTAATGAACCCATGGATTTTGCTACAAAGAGGCGTAGGTTGCCGGGAGGAACCAGGTCGTGGTGATGATGGACGTGACCGTCCTTTAACGTGAGACGGAGATACGGGATGGCTGGAGTCGTTAGCCAATATAGTAGGATGGATGGCAGGCTCAGAGATAGGCGAAAGGCGACCGGAAGAAGCTCGAGATGAAGCCCGATTTGATTGGAGCAGTCGGTCGGTGGCCTGCTGCTGCTGGATCGTAGTACGTGGATCGTAGTAAGAGCTCCTGATCGTGCTCATACTTGATTTTTCTTTGGCGTTGGGCTTCTTTAATCCGACAGATGGTCTCTTCTTCTTTACACCAGATTCTTTCCTCTTCTTCTTGCTCATTTGGGAGTAAATAAGAAACTCTGACAGCCTTTGCAGAGTCGTGGAGCATGTAAATAGAAGAAGAAGTAGAATCATTCTTATCAGATGAACGAGATATACGAGTGGCCGAAGCTATTGAAGAAGAGGCGGCGTGATGAGTAGATTCTTGACAGTAGAAGAAGGTTTGGTCGTCGGTTTCCCATCAGGCCGGTTGGTCATTTAAATGACGAGCGTGGACATCTTTGGTGAGGCGAGATGACACAAGTCTCTGCTGAGCCATACGGGAAATAAGGTGACCGAAGAGAGAGCGCCATCAGGAGAGAAAAAGCAGTATGATGAAGCGACTGTCGGCTGGTAGCTTGTCTTGATGGCGGATACGACGATGACGTAACGGGTGACTTTATGCTGTGCTGATGACGGGGGAAAATAGCACAAAGTTGACGCAGATTCGAAGACGGAAATGACGAATTACGGGGTCTGCCACGCGGGACTTAAGTTCACTAGGACGAATGTTGACGGATGGGGGCGATAAAGAGAGATACGAGTCATTGTGTACAAGCCTAGCACATGTGTGCCACTACTGCAGGGACAAGTCTCGGGATAAATCGGCACTTGGACGGGCGTAAACTTGTTGTACAAAGAGAAAAGAGTCTTGAGAGAGGCTCTAGGAGCTCGGATGCAATATTACAAGTAAGATGCGGGACGATACGGTACGATACAGGTTGTTCGAATTCACGACGAGAAAGAAGTGCAGGTTCGGGACAGAGGTCTAATTCCCGGTCGATGCACCATTTTGTACCATACGCTTCTCTCTTGAATTAAACGAACGATAAGGGTTCACAACAAATAAACGGTGAGACACATTACTTAGGATAGACGTTCCTATTCGGGGCGGTTAACGTGACTGGTCTACGGGAGGACGGAAAACGGGCTAGTCCCAATAGTCGCCCTTGCTGACGTGGGAAGCCTAGTCGGACCAGATGCGCTTACATATGGAACAGTGTCTTTGTAAGAAGGTGCTACAATACCAATAAATTCCAAGGACCGGAAAATGTTGAGATAGAATTCAACATTATCAAGTTCATAAGGATCGACGGTTGATATCGTGTTCAACACCACTACGGTTAGTGCTGCATAGTCATCAGCTTCTCAACTAATGAGCCAACCAAATCTTTAGTTAATGACCATGGCACGACCACCAGAGCGGGTCTCATTTCCAATGACACCATTTCATCCTTTTCCAATGCAGGAATATATGTATAAGATCCACGAATACTAATCAATCTTTGAGATGTTGATTGCTTGGTTTTTGCATATCCCCAAAAGATGAGCTCGTTTGATCCTCTGTCCATTCCTTATTCAAGGTCATCTCATTTGTGAACTCTATTGAGATAAATGAACGTTGACTACCAGTATAAAAAAAACCTAGCGTATCCAATATATACCGCCGATCTCATTGACTGGTTCAATGACAATGACAGTTGACAATTGGGTGAAACAGAACCATCCAATGTATGATTCTTATTTTCTTATCTCTTAACTGAGCCCCGTCCGAGTGGCCAACAAACACCCTCCCATTCCACTACGCGTTGCCGAGCATGCCCTACATCCATCACAGTCTTTTAGGGTTCTCGGTGTAAAACTCTCTAATGGCATGTCTGTGGATAGGCAAATCTCCGCCGTCACCAGAGCCGCCAACTTCAGCTTTTAGCCATCTCGACACGGCCATCTCACCACCGAACCCACTAAGATTCACGCACTAGTCATTTCACATATTATCTACGCAACTCCTCATTCGCTGACTGTCCAAGTTCAAAATCAAGCCTTTGCAGTATGTGCAAGATTCCGTTGCTCGCTTCATTCATTGAGGCACATATCTAAGCGAGGAGTCAAGATTCCGTCTGCATTGCTCGCGGTTTCATATTGTATTTTATTTAAAGTTTTAATACTTGTTTTTGATTACCTCCAGGGTCCTGCACCAGCTTATCTCCAGATGACCATCACGCTTCACATCTCTAGATGTTTAGGCTTACGTGACAATGCGAGAAGCCTGAACGCTAAGAAATTCAAGTCCACCAAGAGATAGAGGGGGAAATGCCGTCTATTGCCTAGTTACCAGAGACTCTCCTTCACCAGCTTTGCTCCTGTCTATATTGGAACGAGCTCCAGGCAGCAATAAGATAAGCCACAAACCGGCACGAATTTAAGAAACTTCCTAAGACATACTTTCCCAGATTCCCTATCCTATCCCAGTTTTGTCAGTCACTTACCTGGTCGCTCGCAAAAGACCATCATCTGATCAATTAGGCGAAAGTGCGGTAAAGAATTGCAGTATATATCTACACCCGCATAGACAAAGACGTCTCAAGCCGTAAGGCCGGATAATGAGTACGATGCCAGTTCTGGCCACCAATTTGCCAGTCATTTGGTTTACTCGTAGCTACCACTACAACAGAAATAATTTTTATTACCAGGTGATTCATCGGTTGAACCTCGCAATCCTTCCTTTCCAACGAGTTGGACTCGCCGCCAGTTGCTCCCGCCGTGCTACTGGTGGTGATATCCTTTTTAGCCAGTTCTTTTTCTGTTCTTGCTAAAAAAAGAGCTTAACAATGTCTTGTCTTTTTTTTTGCAATAGGCCTGCACCTTGATAGTGCAATTGATGGCTATATGTCCTTCTCCAAAGCATATATAGAACCATTCAACTGCTTTCTTCACTCAGTCATCAAGAGTACCAATACGGCTACCAGTACACACACCTAACCCAGTAAACCCCACTAATCGTCTCTCTGGAGATAGTAGCAATCGTCATTGTAATGACATTACTGTTTTCCTTGTTAGTCTCGTTGGTCATATCTTGGCTTATTTGTTTGACCTTCGATTTGGGATGAACATCTTCTTTTTTAAGACCAGATTGTTGTAGTTTAGATATGTAATCATCCAAGGTCTTAATAATACCAATGAGCGATTTATTCTCACTCATGGTTTGCCACTTAATTTTGAGATCAAACGGCAGAGCACTCGGTACATTTCTCCGTGCTCTAGTATCACATGACTCTCTTGGTTCGCTAAGAACTGCGAGAAGGAACCTCACCTTATCATACAGAGCAATAATTTTCTCTTCTTCACAGTAAGCAACCCATCAAGATCTTCCATCGGTTTTTCGATGACTACGATAGTAATTCCGTATCGTTTTTCTTATGCGGCCTTAGCAGCCTCATAGCTTGCCTCCAATACAGAAAGTCGATTGAATTCACTTTCAGCTATACCCTTTACTCTGGTAACGAGGAAGCTATACTTTGCGAAAGCTGTCTAGTTCTTTACTTCATCGACAGATTCAATGAAAAATTGCCACCATGAATAGAATTGGTCAAATTCTCCCCTACGCCCGGGAAGATGGATGCCCGTGACTTTTCTCAAGCTACAGCGCAACTTTGAGACCAGCATTCAAAAGAGTTACTAGCTCGCTCAGCTCGCGATAATCATCAATATCCTTTTCGAACTGCTCGAAATTCAATCTAGTAAGAGCTGATGATTGCTTAAAAGTTACTAGTAACATTGGCAAAATTGTTATTGATAAATTCCATTTCTTACCACAGCTCCAGCCAAATTGCTGCTTATCTGATCACGAACTACATCAATTAATCTCACAGCATCCTTATTATAGCTTCTGTATAGGGCGACATCAGAATTAGTTACAATGCCATCTCCTTACCAAACATATCCATTTCTGCCCGTAGAACGAGGTTTTCTTCCATGCTAGTTCTCGTTAACAGGAGCACCACTACCGGTCTCCCCACCATCTAGAAGCACCATATCATTCATTCTGGCTACGGGACCCGACTGAGAATTATCTTCTCCTTAAAAAAAAGTGTGCCGCATGTTTTTGGTTTTTATGTTTCTTAGAATAACATTTTGATTCACATTAGCTAAACAACTTAATATTGAGTGCCTACGTTGCCAAGTACTGAGTGTGCAACAAGTTGAAGGCTAGTTAATTTTTGTATCCAGAATTTCCGAAGCTTTCCAGATGGAATCGTCTCAGTCTCCATTATATTATAATTTTACTAGCCAGTTTATTGGCACATCTGTTCGTAGTTACAATAATTAGCGAGCTCACACATCTGACTGACTTTTAAAAAATATAATGAACTAAGCTGACCGGATTCAATTTGTTACGAAGAATACTGCGGGCTTAATAAACCATTAAGACCATTTTTGTTATTTCGTGTAATTGGGAAAATGGAGGCACTTCAATTCGCTCATTTCTCATCAAATACACGTTGAGTAAAGCAGCCGTTTTTTATTAACAATTGAAATATCAAATTATCGTTTAATTTAAAAAATAAAAATGTCTCCACTTTCTACTTCTAGCTTTTAAGAAATACCATGTTAATTATCAAACATTGAAATCAAGAGCAGGAAACACATGTAAACCATTAAAAACGACACTAACCCCTTCAAAATAGATCTGCAATAGCATTAACCTGTTTTTTCAAACATAAATGTGTTATTGAAAATGAATGAAAAGTGTCATTATTTTTAGTGTTTTTTAACTTAAGTTTTTATTCCTGTTTTCCTGTCAAAGGCTCAAAATATGCAACAACAACCGACGGACGAGTGGGAACTCGCGTTTTTAACCCTTTTTGGAATCGTCTTACATTTCCGTTAACCCCTCTTACGAGTTTAGCTAACCTGTATTCAATATTTTAAATTCCAGTTTCAAATAGTTTACTGTATACCAGGCATCCGTTTTACTACCAAATAAGCAGCGCAGTTAATGATCCGTGGAACATAATAGAGCATATGCGTATGGTCGTTGTGAAAACTTTAAACAATAGAAAAATATCTGGCTGCATTCTTTGATAATTTAAATTTTTCGACGTGGCATGATAACTCCAGGAGTCCAGGTGTTTTAAATTGTCATTAAACGAAAAACTAAAAAATAGCAAAATAGTTCGATCGTAGTTTCTAGCCGAGACCTGTTGCAATATCACGGGGTCTTTGCAAGCGCTATTGTAGCCAATATCCGATATATATGTCGGATTTTCCATAGCCAATAACCCTATATATATAGGTCGAAAACGATAGCGATTGAAGTGACTACAAAACACATAAAATAGCGACTGAAGCAGCTAAAAAACGCATACAATAGCGACTGAGTAAACTAAACAAAATTTATTACCATAGCCATTGATTTCGCTACATAACAAACCCACAGATTAATACCATAGCCATTGAATTCGCTAAGTTACAGACCCAAAGACTAGCGCCGTAGCCATTGATTTCGCTATTTAAACGCCCCAACGACTATAACCATAGCCATTGATTTCGCTATTTAGCGAGCCCAAACTAACACCATAGCCAATGATTTCGCTCCATAATAGACACAAAGACTAGTACCATAGCCATTGATTTTGCTATTATAAACAGACCGGAAGACTAGCACTATCCATAGCCATTGATTTCGCTATACAACAGACCGGAAGGCTAGCATAGCATAGCCATTGATTTCGCTACATAACAGACCCAAAGACTAGAACCGTAGCCATTGATTTCGCTATTTAACCGCCCCAAAGACTAGTACCATAGCCATTGCTTTCGCTATTTATCAGTCCCAGATTGTCGAACCAGAATACTTTGACAGCCGAATCACGGAACTAAAATTTCCTTCGTACACAGTTGCAGAATCTCCTTTCCCTATATGATTGCTGTTGTTGTAATCAAGACAGGATAAGGTAATCCATTTACTTGGTGACAAGATTGAAATCCTTTGATTACTATCAAAGGATTTGGGACTGTGTAAACTATAACCGAAATAGAAATTAGAAGAAATCTTTGGCAAGGCCGGTCAAATTTATACGGCACTAAAATTCCGAATTCCGGTCCGAATCACGGAACTAAAATTTCCTTCGTACACAGTTGCAGAATCTCCTTTCCCTATATGATTGCTGTTGTTGTAATCAAGACAGGATAAGGTAATCCATTTACTTGGTGACAAGATTGAAATCCTTTGATTACTATCAAAGGATTTGGGACTGTGTAAAATATAACCGAAATAGAAATTAGAAGAAATCTTTGGCAAGGCCGGTCAAATTTATACGGCATGCCTGACCTACGGACCAGCAAAACAACATTAGCAGGGAAAAAATAAGAGAGAAGAAGAAGGATTAATGCTAAACAGCAGTAACTATTTTTTCGTGCTCGCGGGCAGAGAGCCTTCATATGAATCGTAGCCAATTCAATCGCTACGAGCATCTCAGGGCATGTTATAGCCAATTCAATCGCTATGGTGCTAGTCAAAGGGAATGGTTATAATATATAGCCAATTCAATGGCTAAGGTGCTAGTCACATGCCATGTTATTTAGCCAATTCAATCGCTATGGTACTAGTGTATGGGCATGTTACTTAGCCAATTCAATCGCTATGGTTCTAGACTCAGGGCATGTTTTGTAGCCAATTCAATCGCTATGGTACTAGTTTCTAGCCCAGTAATTTAGCCAATTCAATCGCAATTTAAGTATATGGGATATATAGCGGTATCAATTGCTATTTAATTTTTTTTCAACCAATTCAATCGCTATTATGGTATTGTGTAGCCATTTCAATCGCTATTATGGTGTTTGTAGCCAATTCAATCGCTACGAAAATTGACCTATATATATATAGGGTTATTCGCTACAAAATTATCGATTTATACATCGGTCCATTCGCTACTGTAGCGAAACCAAACGGCCCATCCAGTAAATTATTTTTGTCATAAAGAGATAATGATAAATATTATAAATGTTTGAAAATCAATCTCTAAAACAGATATTATTTTTAAATTGCTTTTAGGTAATATACTAGACAAAGTTGCCAGTTTGCAAAGATTGCAATTTTTAAAAATCTTTTATTTTCTATTTTGTTTTAGTTGAGTAGGAGGAGTTTAAATTAGGATGGTTAAAATAATATAAGGAAATAAATAACAGAAAAAGAGCACATTTAGACTTTTCCTGAAGTTTATCTCTTTTTTTGTATTAACTGTAAAATTGGTAAGGCTCTTAGTCGTTTTGCCAAGATCTAGAGTCCTTTTCTTTTACTAATTCTATTGGCTATCGATTGAAAATGAAACACATGACGTCGCTAGTTAGCAAACTATGTAAATAACTTATTTTGTATTGCTTTATGGCTCCCCAAAAGAATATGGATGATTCATTAAAATGGAATTGTTTCAATGTCAACCCAAATTAAGGCAAATTGGTCGACATATCGACCGGCAAACTGGTGTTTCTGTAGGGTCTGTGACAAAAAATAATTGAAACTTAAATATGTTAAGTTGCCAGTTAGCAGATAATATAGGCAATTTATTGAAGATAGCTAAATAACCTTTGTAGTTCACCGTTAGGATATTGGCCACTCATTTCCACTCAACCAGTTTCAATATAAACAGGGTTTGAGAACCCAAAAAAGGGTTTGATACAAACCCCAAAAATTTGGTCGGAAAATTGGTGGATATATCGGTTGCCAAACTTAATTTATTTACGCCAAAATTAATTTTGTACCCGGCAGACTTGCAGTCGATACTCGATATCTGTGATACACAACAGATTATCTGTCATAACCGCTATTAAATTCAAAGATTGAATTTGGTTCTTGCATAAAATCGACTGCAGGTTGAACATAGAAGAGTGAATGGATATGTTATAGCAATCCTTTCCAAATTATTTTTAAAACTGAACCGTAATCCATATATGAAGAGATCTAATTATGTAAATGTATAAATTAAGGGTTCAGTCAAGTCTTCATCCACAAACATGCAGTCGATATTCAATAGACCCATATTTGTAGCTTTTTAAAATTTTATTTCAGTTCATTTAAACTAAATTTAAGACCTCAACACTGTTACATATTTGAATAAGCTACTTTAAATGGTTCAATTAAACTTGGCTTTATATCATTTACTCAAAATGGATAATCTGTGAAATAGACCTATTTTATTTCTTTTAATACCAAGTTCTGTGGCGTAAAACTCCTCCTTTTATCAATGCCCACAAACAAACACAAACGCAGAAAGACACAGAGAGACACCAATTTTAACTAACATTACATTTTGTAGCTCTCATTTCGGGTTGTCCTCGCTTCGTTGAGGCAAAACAAAATTCGTATTGAATCGTCTGCTGCTTTAAATTCGATTGATCTTTTGGCTTATGCAGATTTTTAGCAGATTAATTGAGACGATAAACAAAAATTCCGTACTTGAAACAATATTTCATAACTGATAACTGTCCTTTTAGCGGCATCTCCTCCGACAGCAGACCAAATCCAATCACAAATAAGTGGCATTATAAGTGGCCAGTTAGCAAATATGTCGTTTTTCTATCTTTCTTAATTTAGGACGGTCGGACGGATAAAAGAAAAAAAATCGGAAAAATTTCTGAAGACAAACCAAGGACACCCAGATTTTAAATATATAAAACAGATACCTTACATAAAAGATAACAAATAAAAAAATATATTTTATAGCTTGCATAACATCTCGTAATCCATTTATTGAGAGCTCTAATCCCAGAGAAGGATAAAATATATAGTTTTTTAAATATTCAAACTCAATATCACTATATATGTTTCTAAAGTGAAAGATTTATAAAAAGAAAACGCGCTTGACACATCTCCTTTGCTCACTAAGGGGTTTGAATCTTAAAATATTTATGTCCACATTTCAATGTTGAAATTTTATAATCTACTCATACTTATAATATACTATATATATAATAATATATATGTATTGATCGATCAATGATGTGTTGATATAGGACCCCAACGCCTGCAACGTGCTCCTATCGTTATTTTTCTGAATATTCAATGGGGTCTGCAACTTATAAACTATAAACCGTCCGCAATGTCGATGACAAACTTGCCAATGTGTGATAATATGACCAATATTCGTATTTTCATATTTCAGACCATGATTTAATTAGCTTTCGTCGTTAGGACGTAGGATTTCTCAGAAATGTTCGTAATAATTTTATCACAACTACTAAAATAAAAAAAATACTATAAATGCGAAAAATTAATATAAATGCGAAAAAATCACTAAAATGTGATTGTGTATACATATATAACATTTAAGACAGTAAGTTACTGAGTCATATGAGTGTTTAGCGCTGGCGACCGTGGTTACGAAGATTAGATGATCGGGACTATATGATGGTATTAATGTATATAGAATCTTTATCATGCTCGAATCATACCCAATAATAATATTAGTTAGAAAAATCGGGTTCGGTTCTCATATGGTGCGTGAATTATCGGAATATTTTATTTCTTATGTAAACACTTAATATATAACCCGAATTGTGCAAATATAATTTCCTGTTTATGACAAAAAAAAATTACAAATAAATTTGATTTATTTCAACAAATAAGGATAACAAAAAATTTTAAATACTACTTCTCACTCTGGCGGATATTTACTTTTAGAGACTTTTTTCTCTAAAATCGGGGGGAATATCTAACACTTGCACTTACATGGGTCAAATGGAACTTCCGGTTTCTTTAGCCCTATCTCTCCCATGATAATTTTCCCGGCCAAGTGGTAGTGTTTCATCGTTTCGGTTTTTTTTTAGAAAATTTTGTTTTATTTTAGTTTTGGTTTTGGCGAAAATCAAAAATTTCGTTTTCGTTTGGTTTCGTTGAATTTCAACACACGTTTTCGTTAACGTTCGCTAACGAAACGAAATAGGTAAAAACGATTAAAATTTAGTTTTTCATAAACACATTACGATGATAAATGGTATTTTATTGTTTTAACTTTAAGAATCATCATAACAAGTATTTTTCACATGATTACTAATTTTAATTAAAAATAAAATTTAAGAAGGAGAAATACAATTTAAATAATTTAGATTCAAGAAGACTTCATTTGTGGAAAGAAAGACTTCGGCAGCAAAAAGCCGCGCGAATTCTTTGGACTCATCTGATTTCACATGAATTTTGATTGGTTACGGTATAGATTTGCTATAGCTAAACGCACTTAGTTCTGGAACTGAACACTTGGTTCTACCATCCTCATACCGAAAGAACCAATGACAAGGATGCTTTTCAATTGAGTATCATTTAACTTATCTTCATCATCATAATCCAGAATTTTTGAATTAATTTAAATGGTTAATGTTACAATAATTAATCTTAAATATAAGCAACAATAGAGTTTATAAAGTGTGGTGCCTATTTACTTGCAACACATAATGATTGAAGAGGATGAGGAAGGAGAATAAAGAAAACGAGAGTAGAGTCTAGATGAGTGTATTAGAGAGAGGCCCGTGCCGGGCAGGCACGGCCGGTGCTAGAAGAAGACTTATACACAGTGAAGAGGCGCGACCTTTTATAGGGAGCGCCGATTGGCAAGCACATCCTTGCGAATCTAAATATATATATAATAATTCTGACTCTCTATGAAATAGTGCTGACTCTTTATGAGTGCAGCCAAGCTGGCGAATATACTGCTGACACTGAGGGTGTACAGCTAGTTGCGAATCATGTTAGTTGCCAAACTGGTAACCAACTATATTGGCAAAGAAGTAGGCACTACATATCTCCGTTTTTCCAAGAAAGACGTCCTCGTCTTTAATGTTTGAGAGGAAAAATAGATAGAAATGACAGTATTTGGGAGTGAAATATTTTGTGGTGGGGAACATAGCAGGTATATGAGATAGTATTCTGTTTTCATTGTTAATTTATAAGAACTATTACTGTTGTCTTTATATCTCTTAGTTAGTAGTATTTGAATTTCAGTCAAGTAGGACAAAATAAATTTTTTAAACCCAAAAGTGTGACAAACATAATTTTTCATAACGAGCTCCATTGGTGATGGACTGCTCCTCCTTTTCATCTGGTAATGTGTGATAACGCCTGGGCTGGTGTTCGCCGGGGCTGATATTTCCGTGTGAAGTGAAGCTGGCTGTTTCGATTGAAATGGTCCAGTTCTGGGAAGTCATATGATTGGTGACAGAGCGGGAAACTCATGGGTTGTTGTAATAGTCGTCCAATGGGGTTACTGTGTAATAGCCTATCAGGCTCTGATGGTATTTTGTTTTATCCTCAAATAGAAAATGAAATTTTAACAAATTTGCTTTATTTTCTATTTATGGAGGAATATGACAAAAACGACTCTTGGGGCTTTGTTCTTTTCCTTTTCAGCAGGATGACAGGACCCAAAAGATATCTTCGAGCGTTTTCCGTAGACCTGAAGTGTTGACTCTTAACTTGTAGACTTTTGAGGTGCATATCTTTTGATGAATATCCTTTTCTGCTTGACTTGTCTTTCAGTTTTTAGAGTTCCACTTATTTTTCTGAAGAAGAGATGATAGTTGGATGATAAGTTGTGATAACGATATAATATTGTAACGGGATGACGACGAATGGCTAAAAATAGCGGATGACGTATTCTTTGACGAGGACTTTGGCAGTTTGAAGAGAACTTGTCGACTTTAAAGCGGACTGGATGCTACACCTTCGTTGACCATTTTATCTTAAAAATAGTCAAGGTGTAAGGTGCGCGCCTTGGGAATCTGCCACTTTGAACCCCTTTTCCATTGAGGTCGCCGTTATATTGCTCCAGAATTTCCTCGTTTTCCTCGGTTTAGTGGGATACTAAAAAATTTTTCTGGAAAAGTTTAAGCGAACGGTTTTTGTATATGGCAGATTGCCAGGTTTATTGATGTTGGAGCCGCGTGCAGTTTCCTTGCTGCTATTTTGAGATATGGCTCAAGCACCTTTTCTTTTGGCAGGAAACTCAGTTAATATTTCGTTCTTCTTCCTGGTGGTCGCTTTATTCTTTCTATCCTTCCAGTCTCGAAAAATGTTGAGTTTTTACTGATGTATGAAGTTACTTCATTTAAGGATGGTATATTTTGATGCCAGTAGCATTTTCAATACTGTTATTTTCACATTTTTTTCTTTTCAAAACAAGGAGTAATAATGCTGATGTTCTTGATCTCTTTTTAATGTTGCAACTTCCATTGAAATAGAAAAGGTAACCGTTCGTCTTGTGATACTGGAGTAACAGAATGTTTCACGATGTTTTTTCCGATTTTAGCAATTTTAGGTTTGGTTCCATGGGATAACTAAAGTTATGAGTGCAGAGAACGGCTGTTAATCGAAGAAGGATCTCCAGTAGTGACAAATTTGTGGTTTCCTTTCCAAGGATGGAATAAAATTGTTGCCGAAGTGTAGGCTGTTTCTCTTCTTCACATTTTAAAAATATATTTAACTTCTTTTCCCGAAGATTTTATTCTTTTAAGCTCCAAGTAAATGGTTGTCTTGAGGTACCATATCGAACTAAGACCCTGAGGTAAAGTGATATATTTTGGTACCAATTAGGTTACCATACTTTTCTTGCTATATCTTCTGGTTTGATATTACTGCTTTGTTCTCTTTAGATATATGACGAAGCTTGATTCTATTTTTATTGGTTCCCAAAATTCTTCTTCCTTTATTTTCTATATTTTATCAAGCTTTGCTTTCCATTTGCGTGAATACTCTTCATAATTTACCAATAAATTCTTTCTGAGAGGATCATTCAATTGTTCTGCTGCTATTTCTTCTTTTTAAGTCCCCTATAATCGTCCAGTGGATCGAGTGGATGTTCAATGTCATGACTGTCTTCGTCCTTTGCCGGGAGCGGGAGCCTGCTAAAGCCATCTGTGTTCGATAATTGCCCGGGCGTACGAGATGCTTTTATTGAATTCATTTGACTAAAATAATCCCCTAAAATCGTCCAGTAGGTTGAGTGGTTGTTATTTGTCCGGATTTAGCTCTTCCTTTACTGAGAACGGGAATGCGGGCTTCTAATCAGTAATAGCAGCGCTTGACGACCGAAACGGCCGGTAGGATCGTTCAAATTTGCTAAATGGGCGAGAGGTTTGTGATTCGATACAATATCTGTGTGATTCAATACAATATCTGTGTTATGGCCATAACGTAGGAAAGAAGGCTTTTTCAGGGCGTATACCACGGAGAAGAGCTCTTTCTCTGAAGTAACGATTTTCAAGCTATTTTTGGTTGGTTCTTTGCATTTTTCAATTTTTCATCTCAATGCATTCATCAATGTCTTCTTTGGATAACCCGTTTTGTGAGTTGCTGCAAAAATATGCTTCTTGGGAGCACTAAAAGAAGTTTGGATATGTTTGCTTGTGAGCCATGCGTAAAGCCGCTATATATAAATATAGTAACCATAGCTTTTAGCGCACAAGGATAACGAGCCTAGTCTTTGATTTCTTCCTTGGTTCGTAATTGTCTTGATTTTTTTTCTGTTTTTTGAAATGGAAAATATTTGAAGCTTCTTCGTTTTCTCTTTTGAGCTTGTTAAGAGCATGTTTGATTAAATATGTTTTCAGGTTTTGCTTGTACTAATGATAATATGTTCGTAATGAAGATGGTTATTCGTTCGTTCGTCCAGTTATGTAACAGGTTGAAAAAAGTATTTTGGTAAACGAAGAAAAGAAATGTCGATGAGATAGAAAGAAACGAATTTTTCAGGAGTGAAGTAGAATTCAAGTAGTGGGGTTTTCTTTTTTTCTTTTTTCTTTTTTCTTTTTTCTTTTTTTATTAATTTGATGTTTGGACTACCTTTGGCGATCATCTTAAGCTGGATGGAATTGAAGCACTTTTGTTGTGTAGCGCTGGAGAGGTGGAAAATCGGTTGCCCGATTCTTAGATTCGCCTGGTAGAGCTCGCCACTATGTGGTGCCTATTTACTTGCACCACATAATGATTGAAGAGGATGAGGAAGGAGAATAAAGAAAACGAGAGTAGAGTCTAGATGAGTGTATTAGAGAGAGGCCCGTGCCGGGCAGGCACGGCCGGTGCTAGAAGAAGACTGATACACAGTGAAGAGGCGCGACCTTTTATAGGGAGCGCCGATTGGCAAGCACATCCTTGCGAATCTAAATATATATATAATAATGCTGACTCTCTATGAAATAGTGCTGACTCTTTATGAGTGCAGCCAAGCTGGCGAATATACTGCTGACACTGAGGGTGTACAGCTAGTTGCGAATCATGTTAGTTACCAAACTGGTAACCAACTATATTGGCAAAAAAGTAGGCACTACAAAAGAAACAGATGACAAGATTCGTCATCGAACGTCATCGACTTTCAATTAAACGTTGACTTTTAAGTTTAAAAAATTGATTTTTCGACTCGACTCTTCAACTCAACTTTGAATTGGACTCGTCGACTTTTTGTCGACTTGGACAAAAAAAAGTTGGTACAAGGCTCTGCTTGACTAGCCAGCTAAGTCTCTTGAGTAAACAATTGGAACAGGTCATGATGAACTTCAGAAATATAGATTGGGATGTTTTCAAGAGTTAAATTGTAGCAGTGTACTTTGGAATAGAGTATATTCAATTTGCTAACGCAAATTTCAGTTATTCATCAAAGTTTTCAACAGACGATCTCTACTTTTTTTATTTACCATACATTACGATTAACTATATTGGAATAAAAGCATATTCATAAAGGGAGGAAAGTGGCACTTCAAAGCCAAATGGCCAATCGCCGGCACAAAATGAGCGCAAAAATAACCACGCACGAAAACACGTTCTTTAAAAAACCGAACTTTGTTAGAAAACTAAGTCTAAAGCTTTGAACAGAACATAGTTTGTCTATTAAAGACAACTTACCAAGGCGATCTTATGCTTTGTGGACATGTGGAATGAATCGTCTTATGGAAATTTCTTGTGTTGATCTAAATTTTAAATTTTTAGCTTATCTTATAGTAAAATATTTCGTATATTGAACTAGCAACGAATCTGTCTATCAACCATATGGATAAGCCGCAATGAGTCGGCTCGATAGAAGCGCAGCTTCGTAAACAAGAAGACAATCAACCCAGTAGATAATGCTCTTTTTTTTATCTAGAACCAAATGAGGTGTTAAACTTTTGGATAAACTGAATAAAACTAGTCAACCATTAATATCTTATAATATAATAAAATGTGGTAGAATATTGAAAAAAATTACAATGGAAATAGAGCTCGACCAATCAATAAAGGATAAGAAACGCCATTTTGGAAACATCATTTAACCAATCACTAGAAAGTAGCTTTCACAGTGTACTTGGTGTGCTGAGCCCACCAAAATCGACGATATTGGTGCCATTTTAAATATACTTTCGACCAATGATAAGAAGAAAAATAAAGTTTAACAGACACCAATTTGTGGAATAAGACTTTTGCTTTGAAGTCTTACTTCTTGTGCATCAAATTTAGATTTCGCTATGGCTCAGGGCTTGAATAATACATCTCCGAGTTTGGATTGATTTTTTCAGTTAATTAAATCATTATCATTTACCTAGCCTTCTCCCACTATCCCCGAATTATTTTATTGGTTGACAAGTCGACGGTTTTATTGGTTGACAGGACGGCATACACACATTTGGATGATCTTCAAATAGATGTGACATACCGATATTCAAACCTGAAGCCTTTATGGTAGGGGGGAGGCTTCGAGATAGAGAAAATCCGAGAATAGTTACTGTGTGGTTCTGGCCGCTGTGGCGCTAGTTCCCAAACCACACTTCTCACAAGATCCCCTGTTGAAACTATTTTTAATACTTATTTGTCGTTATTCATAATATTTCAACCCCCCAAAATTTTTCAAGTGTTCTAGATATTGAAACCGGTTTTATTCTTCTTTGACAGAATTTAATATTTAACAATTGATAAGATTATACCATATCCTGAGAATCCCCCCCCCCCCGAGTCCTCGTTTATAACCAAAGGCGAGGATGAAATCATCCATAGTCTGTACTTCTTATTCTGTTAAAACCATTTTGCTTTAATCTAGTATCACGTTCTTTATATACTGGTGGTAAGGCGTAAAATTTGTGCATATACTTACACTATATGAACGAGCAAGATAGTTCTGATTTTGATTACTAGTGTCAACAAGTCGAAATTTGTTCAGTGTTCAACTCGATTAAAACAAAGATGATATGACTTTTTAATGAATAACACATCTTGATGTCTATACAATGGTTTACAAAGATTCAAGACCGAAACACCATCCGGTTAAGCGATAATGCTCAAAGCGTTAAAGCTCAAAGTGATAAAAATAACGACATATTGTTTTCAAACACACCTTTCAACTTGATAGACAATTTTCTATAAGAAAATGGGTATTTGTCTTGAAATTGTATTAAATCAAAAGAAACTTTAACAAATGATTGTTATAATGGTTGATCACTTCATTTAACTCCTTTGCCATTAAAAAAAATATTCTTTATTTTAAGAAAACACTACTAAGCACTATCCGACTCTTAAGTAAAAAGTAAAATGGTAAACAGCAAACATGTCAATCGGTAATATTGAAGACAAAAATCTGATCCGTTTGGTAGTTGCCACTATACGATGATGTACGATTGATTAAGCTTTCAAATTCCATTAATTTAATGCTTTTTTCGTGGGTTGTTTAGATATTTTCCGTTAGAGTAACCCATAAATGTTTTAAAATGTGTCGAATGCATTTATAGGATACAATCTATACAATTAAAAAAATCAATAAATCATCAATATCAAATAAAAAATACATCCTTTTGCTCATTCCTACTTCATCATTTACCAGTTCATCACCAGACGACAACCGAGGCATGAGAATAATAATATTCTCCCTCCATCTATTTGTTTTCTTCTTCGGCAGTAAAGGTCAACGTTCATTTCATTTCAAATGCACTCATCAGAAACTCCTCAATCAATATTGAAGGTACTGATTACACGAAAAAATTAACGCTTTGATAGCCCCGTAGACTAATAATTCGTGGATTATTAGTCCAATTCCTAATTAAAAGAACAGATGTGGGGCAGAACTGGCAGGAAACAAATTTAATTTAAACAATTGGATTCGTTCCATTTCAAGTCATCCCTCCCAACCCAAGTCTGATAGTTCTGTGGATTAATTACAGTATTGTAATGACAAACAGATGTGGTACAAATCGACTAATAAAAATTGAAAAAAAAATAATGAAATTGATCGGGAATCTTTGTCTGTTGTCCTCATCTGAATACAAACTGAGTCGATTATATCTTGAAAGTTTCGGAATTCTGGATTCAAAAAGTATATTCAACTGAAACTTCAGTCGTAAACGCAGCATCTAGCAACGTCGGCACTCAGCAGTAAGTTTCTTTTTCGTAATTACACATTCGACTTATATTCTATGGGTCACTAACCAAAAACACGATTCACTTTTACCTATATGTCTGTAAGATAGTGTATCTCATAAGATAGTATACGAGTCAATTTTTAAAGGCGGGTTGTGGGAAAAAAAGAAAAGAGAGATTTGTTTTTGTATAATTCAAACAACTAAGTTTGATCTACGAGTTGGGAAAGTAATTGCGAGCCAGCATCGTTTTTTTTTAGCGAATACTTTGGCCGAAAGTTCCTTATTCAAAATACAGTTATTCTTTCTAAAATTAGGTCAAAGTCAAGAAAACAAAATTATTTACATAAAAATATTTTGACACACCTAAGTAGAAAAGGTTTTAAAATTGAATTGCTTGCAATAGTACTAAAGGACCGTAAAACAGGACCGCATGGGGAAAATGAGCATATGGGGATCTATACAGAAATTAATAATATTTGTTTGGTTATGTTTGCTCATTTTTGATGATATAATAAGGTAGAATCTCTATCAAGCAAAATATTATTATTGAAGGTTTTTTTCAGATAGTGAACTATATTTTCCCATCTATTTTAAAATTTGTTTTTGTTTACAGACTGCTTTGCTATAAATTATTTTACGCCTTTTTGTGGCCCCAACCTAGGAGCTAAAAGGGACAGCTGAAAAGAAAATTAATATCTGTTTTCTATGTGTATTAAATTAAACGCGGTATTAAATATTTAGTTTGTTTTTAAACGAAAAGAAATTTATACTTAAAAAAAAATACAATTTAGTCCCAAATAACCCCGCTCTTCCCTAAATACATACAGGCATAATAACAGTAGTAAATTTCGAGCCTGGTAATTTGCAGTAAATTGGATTTGTGCGATAATCATTACCCAGGTTCAACGCAGTTTTTGTAATCATTTATTCTATTCAGTAAACGACATTCAATGGCTAGCTACCTGTTTCTGCGAACAGGGCTTTGAAATTGAAGAAAGTTATAGCTGTTTCGTATATATATTTATATGTTAGCCTATTTTACTTTAACTAATCGGCCTAGTAAAATATACATAATGAATCATTTTTCTCAGTTTATTAGTTTTGAACGATATTTTTTATTTTTTAATATTGTAATAGCGCATTAATAAAGCGCATTATAGGACATGGATAATACAACATCAATGAGTAATATTGCCGAGTTTTATCGGGGTCGCTCCGTTTTTGTAACTGGAGGCACTGGATTCTTAGGTAAAGTGCTGGTGGAAAAACTGCTCCGGTCGTGCCCAGATATAAAAACCATTTACCTGCTCGTGAGACCAAAAAAAGGCCAGAATATCCATGATCGTCTTACTCAAGAATTCCACAAGCATATCGTATAGCTATTTCCATAACTTTTATATAAGAATTCAACATATAATACACATTTTGTAATGGAATAGATGTTTGAAAAACTGAACCTTGAGAGGCCTGAATCGATGTCCAAGATCATTCCAGTGGAAGGTGACGTCTCTCTGCCTAATTTGGGTGTCTCAGGATTGGACCTTGAGCTGCTGTTTGACAAGGTCTCTCTCGTCTTTAATTTGGCTGCCACCATCCGTTTGAACGAAAAGTTGAGGACGGCCGTTCAACTCAATGTAAAGGGCCCCCAGCAGCTGCTTTACATTTGCCATCAGATGAAACACCTCGACGTATTTGAATTTTTTTTACATATCACCTAATTATGTACATTTTATTTAACTATTCACTCAGGCTTTTATTCACGTATCGACTGCCTTCACTAATTTAGACAAAGATATAATCGAAGAGATCATTTATCCAACGCCAGTATCTCCCAGCAAACTATTGCAAATTGTGGACGTCTTAGACGACGAAAGTCTTCAAAAAATATCCAATCAGTAAATCTATTAAATGAGCTGTATATTAAATTCCTTTTTATACAATATTCCTTTTCACGATTTAGACTAGTAGGGGAATGTCCCAATACGTACACTTTCACAAAAGCTATAGCTGAAAAGCTATTAGAAGAAGAGCATGGAGACGTACCGATGGCCATAGTGCGACCATCCATCGTGATGGCTGCATTGAAAGAACCTCTACCCGGATGGATTGAAACCATCAACGGACCCACTGGGGTCCAAGCCGGATTGGCTACGGGTGTTCTCCGAGTGGTAAGAGGGAATGCGGAACTAGTTGTTGATTGCATACCTGTTGACTTCGCAATCAACTTGACGATTGCTGTCGCCTGGTATACAACCACCCAGCACAAGTAATTCTAACTATACATATTACTTAATAACCTTTTTTAAATAATGAAACTAGCAAATTATTTATTAGATCTAAAGAGATAAAGGTGTTCACTTGCTCCACTGGTCAACATAATCCAATAAAATGGGTTAATCTACGAGATTATGCAAAACTCTTTTGGATGAAGAATCCTAGCAGCAATATGGTTTGGTACCCTAATGACTTCATCCACTTTAGTAATAAATATGCTTACAAGATAGCTGTAATCGTCTACCATTTCGTACCGGCTTACATCCTCGATTGCGTAGCTCTTCTCTTCGGAAGGAAGGCCAGACTTGTATATTCTGACTTTAAGCAGATAAGAGAACTGTTCTTAATAATAATTATTGTTAATCAGGTGCGTTTGTACGATAAAGTAGAGGAATTCTCGTCCATTATCACATTTTTTTTTATTCGGCAATGGCAATTCGTCAGCAACAATTTAATATCTCTGCTAGATAATCTTTCGGATGAGGACCGACAAATCTTCTATTTTGATGTCAGGAAAATCGATTGGAAGAGCTACGCAACAGATAACTGTTTTGGAATCCGTCGGTACATCTTGAAGGAGAAGGATGACACCATCCCAGCAGCCCGAATCAGTTTGATTAAATTCTATTGGTTGCAGGAGATAATTAAAGCATTTTTTCTACTTTTATTTGGTTTCGCTGTGTTTAAGCTATTCTGTTTTCTACAGCATTAATACAATTTATTAATATTGGGGTATTTCCCACGTTTTATATTTTAATACATTTAAAAATAGATTCAACATTTAACATGCGCATGTAGTGGTTAAAATTATAACTGTTGCCATGAATCATACTAAGTAAGATAAGTCGAACTGTACTTCTACCAAACAACTTATTAAATACGTTAAAGGTGCGAGCCCGAAGGGAGAAGCTAACAAGATGAGCTTAAGCGGGAATAAAAATTTCTGCTTAGGTACTTCTATCGTGTCACCGTTACTCTCCGTATCACTATAATGGATGAAAAAACTTGTGGGTTTTCCACATAGAGAAACCAGCCTGTTTCTGACCCTAATAACGTCATTGCCGCTTTGGCGCTGGGGCGCCCCAAAAATTAATTTTAACTACCCAAAATTTAATGTTAAAATTTAATGTCATTTGAAAAAATGGCAAATTCTAAGTTAAAGTGGACTCAATTTGTTTTTTTTTATAGAAATGCGATTATTCTACACGTTCTTTAGCCCTAACTCGCAATTTTCGTCAGTTATTTTTGTAAACAACTGCTTGGTGACGTTTGGGATTGAAAACCTAAAATATAAACAAGCAAAATGAATCGCTCGTTGGAATCATCCACTCGATTATCGGCACTTCTCTACTGTACTCTTAGGTATTTTTTTTCTTTTCGAATTTTCTTCTCATTTAATAGACGAGGCCTGTTCTTTTTATGAATACTTGGTCTGATATATTTAAGAAAAACCAAATTAACACCGAGCAGAGAAAGAATGAAAGTATAAAATTTGCTATTGCCTTGGCAGACTGATATAGTTTAATTTCAGAGCAGAAATATTGAACATCTATAGAAACTAATAAAAGTGTTCAGTAGCGCCGTAAAAGCCTCTCAAAATGTAGAAAGTCTTCTTCATCCTATTAATGAATATACTGACCCATGTGAGAAATAATAAGCTTTCAGTACAACTAACTTGTTAATTTGATAATACCTGTACTCAATTAGGTCATTAGGTGTCAAGCAAATATTAATTATACTTTAATTTTCATGACATTTTTTTTCTTGAAAGAAAACTGATTAATTATATTTTATTTTAATAGGAAAGAAAAGGTTTGCAATCGAAACATCAATTAATTCTACCCTCTTAATTTCGAATTGGATGTAAAAAAATTAAATTATTTTAACTGTTTTCTATTTCCTTCACGCAATCATGCCAAAGAGAAAGACTAGAAGAAGCTTAGACGGGTGTATCTCCCTGTACAAAAAGGCTATCCGGTTATAGGAGACTAGCACAGTACGTTGACCGCTAGATGGCACTTTATTTTAGCACATTTTTTGGAAGTCGTCAAATTACATAGGTGTAAATACGTTTACAGTTGTCTACATGTGATTAATGCGTTTTTTTTTTATCGAAATACGATGTTATTTCCGTGATTTAAAGGTATTACTTGCAAACGTAAAAACATAAGCGTAAATAATTCACCAATATTTATCTTTAGTGCAAATGGTTTGGAGATATTGGGTACCCAATTATTTTACTGAGACTTGTGCGGTTGTGCCCCAAATGGAGGTACTCATGGCTCAGAATTAACACGATTAAAAGCACCATCAAACAACGAAGAACGACTTAAATGGCAAAAAGTTATCCCCAGAGACAAAGTTGTCTACAACAACATCATAGTTTTGTCATCAGAGTTTTTGAGTTGCATTTCCAGCCGGAAGATATAGTTCGGCAGAAGACATTAATTATGGTACATGGGTAGAATTAATAGACATTTATCACCACAATTATTAAAATTATAGTAGAGCATTTTTCATCATAGCTGAACCATATTTTTGATTCTTTCAATGCAAGTTGTCCCGAATATTTTACAGGAGAGAGCAACAAGAGAAAACCACATATGGACAGGTCTAATGTGCTACGGATTAATAAAAAGAGGAATATTACCACTGATGCCACAGCATTTGACCAGTCAATAGATAAAGGCAGTGAAACGTTTACTATTACTAGCAATGTAATGGTGCTCGTTAACCCGAATGAAGCCAATAATGGACGAGCCAATAATACGACATTTACAAAATAATTTTCATTTTCAATGTTTGAAACTGGATAAGTTTTTTGTACAGGTAACATGTTGCTGGCAGAATATAAGGCAAACAAAAGGAAGGAACCAATGGAACGTGGACCATCCAAAAAGAGACGCGAAGGTTCTTCCGAAGAAGATAACCAAGTACTTCATATCGGTCATCAGAAACCAGCTGTGATGCGAGTACATTCCGAACCAATAGGACCTGCTTCATTTGGGTCACCTGAATGTATTGAAAGATGTACTTGCCTGGAAGTTCAGTCAGTTCAAAAACCTCCAAAGTGAGTATATATATAATGAAAAGTATGGATACTAAAATGAATAGTATAGATAGGAGTATAGATACTGAATGAAAAGTATACTTATAAATGTGTATTGTATAATGTACTGCATTTTGAACCGTTTAAACAAATTACATAGAAACAGATATGAAGGCTGAGAGCCTACATATAATAGGCACATATTATTTTCAAAAAATCAATAACATAATAAAATAGAAAATGTGTGCGTTCCTATCAAGTATGTTTTTATTTTCTGCAACCATTATTTTTTAAATAAAATATTTCCTATATGGGAGGATTGGCTTAAGTAAATAAAAAGATCGATAAGGTTACATTGAACAATTCTAGTTTGCCCATATTCTATATATTAGTGATCCTTGTCGTTTCGCCTCACGAGATTGATAATAATAAAATTAATAATACTAATTTAATAATAAAAGTAATAATATGATAAGAAACAGAATTTACGAATTGTATAATAATAAATTTAACCCTATAATTCATCAGTGGAATAACTTGGGGCTATGTATCCTCTTGCTCCTCCCTCTCTCACCCCTCAGTCAGCCTATGTGAGCTATGCCTCCTGGATTCTTCAGT
This sequence comes from Chydorus sphaericus, assembly GCA_030141595.1. Taxonomy (NCBI): domain Eukaryota; kingdom Metazoa; phylum Arthropoda; class Branchiopoda; order Diplostraca; family Chydoridae; genus Chydorus; species Chydorus sphaericus. Next base: position 172,910 of record CM057927.1, read on the forward strand.
TGTCTCGCAGACCTCCTACCAACAAGGCCGTGCTCCTGTCTATCAATACAGTACATTCCTTACAACTCCGCAATCGTCTCTTTATTCATCATCCCGAGAGTTCACTTACCTGACGCTGTCCTAGTGCTCTTCGTTTAGTTTGTTTTAACTTTGGTGAAAATTTCGGTGTAGTTTTGGCGACTAGTAATCGTCTATATTCGGCCCGACCACGCGGCACCAAAAGGCGCCCCTAGCGGCCCAGCAACAGCGAATGACACCCACTTTTATCGGCAGCATCTTAATCGTGCTGATATCGGTGCAATCTTTGGCGTTTTATTCATCGTCTCACAAGGAGAGTCAAGCAATTGTCTGGGCTCGAGTCATCAACCAAGTTGATCGAACGCCATCATTGTGTAGGAGGCAACCATTATAGCCGCTGTCCTTCCACAATTACTTCTCCCCTTGGCTCAAATTTATACGAGCATCATCTTTCAACAACTTCAGTCAGCAAGTTTCAACACGGTATCGCTTTCTCTCCTCCTTCAAGACATTCTCAGTGCTTCGATCAACAGTTCAGCGAGTAGACTTCCGGTTCATTGCGTAATCACGCCGATCGAACGCGGGCACGTCTATAGTGTAGCAAGCCCCCAGCAGAGGCGCATCTTGGCTACGTCGCAGAAGCTACGAACAAGTCGAAACTCGTCTTCCGAGAAAGAAACAACCCCTACCGTCATCTTCGTGTAGAGCATAACCTTACTCATCTCACACTCTTCGATTCCACATCTTATTAAACGTCTTCATCTTCACCTTCCAGCCGAAACGCCTACCCACAACGCGGTCAACATGTCCACGATTCGTGCGGAGATTTTCAAACGAGATATCATCATCAAAAAGAGCAACGCCGCTCTCTCAATCAACATAATCGGCAACTCATCCCCAGCGGATACCCTTCTCGTGTAGCGGAGAAGCAGCACAACCGGCCGTACCAGTCATTTCGCATTCTGTTGCTTTATCAAAGAAGACCCGAACAAGGAGGATTGAGTTTCCCTCCAGTTCCATTTTAATTTTGCCACTGTGTATTCTTTTCTTTTTACAACTCACTCGAAAAAGACAAAGAAAAAAGGGACGTGGAATGACTTGGGGCTATGCATCCTCTTGCTCCTCCCTCTCTCACCAGTCACCCCTCAGTCAGCCTATCTGAGTTTTGACTCCTCGACTCTTCAGTTGTATAGCAGACCTCCTACCAACAAGGTAGTGCTCCTAGGGTGTCCCATTTTTCCGACTTATTTTTTGTTTTTGATTGCGCTTGTAATTATGATGTGAAATGTTAAAATAAACATCACTTTAAAAAATTATTGAAAAACACATTTTTAAGTCGGCCCGGTTGCATAAAACTGCAAAAATGGGTGATTTTGAGTGGTTGTTGCGTAATATCTCCGAAAATAACGATTACTTTTTAACGGCGTTAACACACAATGTAGACATGGGTAAAATATATATCCCCTCCAAGTTTCGTCAAATTTGAAGAAAAATTATCCATCCCCGTGATCAAATTTATAAAGCGCAATTTTTCTTCAAATTTGACGAAACTTGGAGGGGAAACATATTTAACCCATGTCTACATTGTGCGCTAACGACGAATATTTTCGAGTTCTGCGATTATATAGAAGATCTGGATCCAAGGCATACCATTCGCGGAAGAAACGAAGCGACAGCTGAAATATGAATGCTGTACTTTAAAGGAAAAGAAGTAAAAAAAAAAAATTGTTCGCAACCTTGTCGCTATTGTTTCTTAAGGCGGCTATCTGGTCAAAGCCGGGCTTTTCCTCTTCATATCTTGGAATTACCGTTCACTACATTTCATCCGGTTTTAAACTTGAAAGTGCTGTTTTAGAGCTGGTTTATTTCCCCATTCGTCACACTGGAATAGCCAAATCAGAGCTCATCGACAAAGTCCTAGACTAGTGGGGCATAGCTCACCTTGTGTCAACCATCATCACGGACAACGCAAGTAATTTGATCAAAGCTTTCAAGCAGATAAGACTTAGAGCCCAGGTAATAACTTTTATAAATTATTTATTCATCTTAAAACTTTTAATTGAAATATCTTTTAAAATTGGAAGGAAATGGACGACCATCCTAAAACCATCAGTCAACAAAAAGATAGCTATCTTCTAGCTACGGCGTTGGATCCTAATTTACGCCAATACTTGAACGAGGAATTCATTGAAAAAATTAGATCTGGATTAAAGGAGACTCTCCTATCTCTAGTGAGTAATTTCAATTATGAATAGACCCTTTAATTATTATTATAGTTATTTAACTATACGACAATAGCAAATTTATTTAATTTAGGGATTTCTGAGGGGAGAGTGCCAATGATTTATCTCTTCCTATACCTACTTTTGGTAACCAGTCCGAGGAAACAACTGATGCCGATGCTCCACTTCATGCCGAGTCACCTAAACGTTCTCTACGACCAGACGATTTAAGCTGCTTCAAGCAAAATTTGCCGCAAGAAATAGCATTAATACTGCGCCTCCAAATACAGGTAGAACGAGTCCCTGAATTATATTCTGCAATAAATATAATTTCATCAGACTGATTCGGGCTTCTGGGATAGTGCCTTCTTTCTCAGAGTTTTGCGTAGGAGGTTAGCCCAATTTATCCCTCAGGGTTACGATTTACGTAGTAAATTACCGAAAGGTAGTTAATATTGGTACCCTAGAGAGCGCCAGCAAGGGAGAGACTCTGAAATGTTTAATGTAAAAAAAGTAAGCCAACTGTGTGGGGGCTGACGTAAAAGCTACTGTGTGTTTGGAGAGTTACATTATATCAATCCCCATGAAAAAATACGCTGTAGGGGTAGTTTTGTGGCAATCAATTGCAATAAAAATTTAACATTATAAAGATGCGTCGATGGTGTAATTTAATTTCTTAGGACCACTTCAAGTGCATGAATATCTATGTAAACATTGCTGACAACACTCGGGGTTTGCTTGGTGGCTACTCGGCTAGCCGGCTAGTGAAGTAAACATTGAGAACAGATATTTGATTGCTGAATTAAATGAGTTATGGGAGAACATCAGCTATACAACTGGCAAAGTTGCAAGTGCTTGAAGCTCTATGTAAACATTGCAGACGACACTCGGGATTTGCTTGGGCGGCTAACCTACTAACGGAAAGTAAACATTGCCATACGATACTTGATTCACATAATTTGATGAGTGATGGGAAATTTTAGAAACATAATTTGCGTGGTTTCGTTAATTAGTTTAGACTAGATTAAAAAGAGTATCAAGTAGGGAAATTGAGAGTTAAGGGATTTTTATCAAAGTATTTCGAAGACAATCTTTACTTGTTATTTACGCTTAAGCCGTCAGAGATCAAGGTAAAAAATTAATGGAGGTTCAGAGTTCAAATCCAAATACTGCTGTCGTACTTGGATTCCTTTATTTGAACATTTTTGAATAGTATAATTGAAGCAATATGGTAAAAGGGTAACAGACTAAAAGTGTAACACCGTACTTTTAAATTAAAGTAACATTAATTTAGAGAGAAATTTCGTAGCAAATTTTTTTATTAAGATAGTAATAGACCTCTTATGTTTTACAGTTATTATTCAAAGAAAATGTTCTCATAAAAGAGTCTGGCTGTAAGTGGTTGAAAGATTGGAGTAGAGTTATCAACTTTGGGAACTGAGATTAAGGTCATTTTCATCAAAGTATTCCGTAAATGATGAACACCATTGAATAACTATGTTCTCAAATTTGCCACATTTCTATATAATTACTGCTAGGTTTATGTCAATCCTTATATTATGTAGTTTGTGTCGCAGGAGATTAAGACACCGGATTAAAGTTCATATGCAAGAAATGAGGGGGTTTCGAGAGTTCTAATCAAGACAGCGCCCTTATTAAAAATTAACAGTATGTTTAACTTCATTTACTTAAATATTTAGGAAAAATTGATTTGATGAAGCACTCACTATGTAAGCATTGCTACAAGTTACAACGGTCTAAGTTTGGTTGTTAGACTGCTACCTTCTATTGTAGTAAATATTATTGACAACATAGATTCCATTTGAGATAACATTACTTAACAAGGTTTTTGTCATGAGTGAAGCAGTGGAATAAGGCGGTTGACTCAAAGCTCAAGATACAGTTGCTCAAGAGTCCAGTGAATTCCAATATTTCTTTAGTTTTTTACGGGGACCCGTGAAACAAGCCCCTCGGAGAGTGAAGAAGAAATTTGCTTGGTGACAGTGACTATAATGAAATTCCCTGTTTTAAAACTTAGATTATAATATATAAATATTACGGATTAAATCTCTCAGATACTAGGAATAATTTTGAAAAGTAGTAAACATAAAATGGCTTAAAGTTTTTAGGATCTTTTATACCATATTTCTTGGCAATCGCTTCCGGGAAATTAAGAAATGTTTTTGTTAAATTTGGAACTTGGCTCTTCTTTTTGTCTTAATCAGTAGCGGCGTCATATTTTGTTTATGACACTCATGTCTTTGTCGCCGTTGTTAGCGCGAGTTTTGTTGTATTTATCAGGAATTTGTTCTTCTATATTTTAGTCTGGCGTCGTTTTGCATTCTTTTGTTTCTTATACGTGATGATTGCTTTTTAGTATAATTTTGAAAATTAGTTAAGTTTAAAAATTCAGAGTTTACTTTCTAGTTTGTTTTTATTATTATTATTATTATTATTATTATTGTTGTTGTTGTTGTTGAAGCCGCTTTGGCAATTTATATTTGTGTATTTAAATGAAAAATATATCTTTATGCATGAATTTTATTTTATAATGCGCAAAAGTATTTAAAGAATACTTCTCAATTTTATCATTGAGCATTATTCCTACTTTTATATATTTGACTTTTAAAATTTTATCATGAGTGCCAGTTTTAAGAGTAAAAGTGCTGCAGTGAGAGAGAGCGAGAGAGAGAAAATAAAATTTCTACTGAGAGTGAAAGTGCCGTTCCAAGTTGTTTTTAAGTTGAGTGATAGATGGCGGTTGTCGTCAGTGGGTCAGTGCCAGTTGTTTTGACAGTAGTCGGTGTTGTTTTGTGGTGTGTCTCTTCTCTTTTATCGTAAATTTACGTGACATTATTCTCCGTCCGGATTATTTCTTTCCAAGAGGTATTTATATTAAAGATTTTAAAGCCGACGGTTTTTATCTTCATTTTTGTTTTGCAGTGGCCGATGACAAGAAAGTTGCTTGTAACGGCTGTGGAGAGAGAGAGAGGAGGGTGCCGCCGACGGTGGCCATTTGCCTGAAGTTGACTTTCAGGTAGTAAATATAAAATTGAAAAATAATTTTTTTTTTTGTAAATGTTCCGCCGGCTTTTATCAATTTTTATTTTTAGATTCCGACGGCTGCTGAATTGGACTATTCAGCCCGACTCGTCCGCCGGATTATTTTCTTCTTCTTCTTCTTCTTCAGATTCCGTCGTGAGTTAGTGGCCTTATGAGGAAGTGCTGAGATTTATTCTTAATTTTATTGGATTTGTTATAATTCATTTGCTCTAATGGGGAATTCCACTAAAAAAAAAAGTTTCGATTTTATTGCAGGGATGGATAGAGAATACAATTCTGGTCAAGATTGTGCAATCGGAAAAAAATTAAAAAATTAATTGATCGAGTTATAAGCGATTTAGTGCTTAATTTTTCAAATTAGGCCGCGCCCACTTTTATTCGCGCGGTTTTACGAGTAGCTCGGTGTCTAGGGGAGAGAGATTAGCCGTTCTGCCTGAGGGGGTTCAGCTTCCATAAGCCACTACAGTGGCAGAATGCTCGCCCCCCACTAGTCCTGAAACCGCGCGAATGAAAGTGGGAGCGGCTTAATTCAAAAATTTGCACACTAATTCGGCTATAACTTACGTAATTTTGATTTTAGACCTATCAATGTGCATATATAAATGATCAGCAGAACATTCTTTATTAATTTCTGCAATAAAATATTTTTAGTGGAATTCCCCATTTAAGAGAGAGAGAGAGAGAGAGAGAGAGAAGAGAGGGTCACGCGGTTTTTATAATGGTTGATAGATGGCGTAGGCCGCCATTGTTTACACTCTTTTTTTCTGTAGAGAAGGAGTATAGGGTTGTTGGAAATTTCTTTCTCTTCTTCATAATATTTAATGGATTTATTTTCTTCCGTCGATTTTATAGGTGTTGCTGTTGTGTGGAATAAGAGGACGGCTGACTGCTGCCGACGGCGGCTGTCGTTATTTAAAGGTGGAGAGAGTGTCAGTGTTGTTGATGGCCGGTAAGGGTCTTTACTTTATTCTTCTCTTTCTTTTCTTTTTAATATAACCTTGGTGGTTGATGGTGGTGATGAGGATTTTTACTTTCTTCTTCTCTTTCTTTTCCTTTAGGAATTTGTTGCCATAAAGAGAAGAGGTGCCGGCTGCTGTAAAGAAAGAACAAGAGATTGAGAGAAGCAGCGGGAGAGAGAGAGACCGTCATTATTTTCGTGTTCAGCATCTTCTGCTTCTGGTAAGAGATTTTAGAACTTTTGTTTTTATAATTTAACTGGAGAGCTACTTTTCTAGGAAAGAGGATTGATTGGAAAGGCAGAATTGACTGGCTGTTTGTTTTGACGTGCCGCCAGGCCGGTGTGCGTCGGCTCTCGCCGTGCAGAAGAGGTGGCAGTTTCTGGTAATGTTTTTGTGAATATTTTCTCTTCTCTTCTTATTGATTTAAATTGACTGTCCTTCTTTTTAGAATATTGCCTAGCGGATTTGGCTATTGCCGGCTGATGTTGATGTTAGCTGCTTTCGTACTTGGGACCTTTACGGCTGGAGAAGAGGATATCAACAGTGCCTATTACTCTTCTAATTCTGTGGCCCGGAATTTACTTCCGGTGTTTTAAAAGATTGATTGTTATCGTTCTTGCGAGTGTCGTTGTTATTCTTGACTCTTGCTTTTAATAAATACGGATCTTGAGGGCCTTTGATGACATTTTTCTTCTTACTCTTTATTAAGTTGTTGTTTTACGGCAACTGGTGAGCTTGTAATTTTGAGCGTTAGATGGCTCCAGGTCCTGCTGCTTTAGCTGGTACTTGTTGGAGATGTGCTATTGCATTTCTTTCATCAGGTATATATACCGGGAAGGCTTTCGTCTGCTCAAAATTAAACGCCTATAAACTCTCTTCGAGTATGATTACATACTCTTCACTCGGGGATAAAAGGTATTTAATTTTGATCCGACGGTTTTGGACACTCTTCTTTTCTGCAGGTTCCGTCGGTACCGTGTCGAGAGAGAGGAGTCTTTTGTTTACATATTTTGTTGCTTCTTGTTGCTGCTAAATTTGTTGAGGTGAGTGATTGATTTGTTTTTCCTATTATTTACTTTGTGAATCTTTATTTCTTTCTATCTGAATAGGCGATGCCAGCAATTTGAGGGAGAGAAAGTTTACGTTATATAAAATTGAAGTCTAGGTGGTGATGGCTTATTTTTGGTATTGCGTAAGATCTTTTTGATGTTGCTGTGATCTCTTTAAAGCAGCGGTTGTGAATAAATGATTTGTTTGATTGATGAACTGCATTTTCAAATTACTTTCGGTGTTTTAGTTTTTCAATAAATTGCTGTTGATTATGACGATGTTTGAAGTTGTTTTTCTGACCGCTAGATGGCTGTTTTTCTGATTCTTTATATAGAGCGTGAATCATTGCTGATTCTTTGGCAATATTCATTTCTTTCTCGTACTCTTGCGAGTTAAGTCGTTGTTATGACTTGAGAATAAGAATTTTTGAAATAATGGTTTTTGACCTGTTTTCATTATTGGTGAGTTGAATTTATATAAAAACAAACTTATAATTGTTGTTTGTTTGAGCGTTAGATGGCTCTACTGGTTGCTGTTGTGCTGCTCCATTTCTTTATGAAGAAATTTTGAATTTCTTCTTCTTATTTCTTTTTCATTGGTTTTAATGCAGAATTATTGATATTTTGTTGAAAATTCAAAATGAGTGGAATTTAATTTGTTCTTTTCGTTTTCTTTTTTCCATAAAATGGCTGCCGGTTGTGGAGACGTTGTGACGTCATACCGTGCTGGTTGTTTTTGTGGTTGCTCTAGTTGACTTTATTCAGGAAGGAGTTTTTTACAAAATGGCGGGCTTGTAAGTGTGTGTGCGTTAACCGATATTTAGTCTTTTAACTATATAAAGATGAAAGGTGTGCGTTAACTGATTTTGAGTTTTTAACTTTATAAAGATAAATTAAGTGATTTTCAGGATTTTAAACAGGATGAATGGAGTGAATTTCTGAATATGGATAAAAATTAACTTTCTGAATAAGGAGAAAAGATGTGAATTTAAAAATTTTAACTGTATAAGGATGAATGATATGAGTTTCAAAATATTTAACTGTGTAAGGATGAATGCAGTGAATTTCTGATTTTGGATATTAACCGTGTAAAGTTGAATGATTTGTGTTAACGAATTTTTTTTTTCTTGAGGGAGAATGATTTGCGTGGCTTTGCAGTGAAAAATGATTTGTGGTAGTATGATGTTGCCAGATTGTTGTGGGATTTTAACATAGTTCCTGCTGTTGAAGGTTTTTGTTTAAAATCGTTGAATTTTTAGGACGAAACTTGTTACTTCGATTTGTTTGTATGCAAATTTCTGCGGGGTGTGGGAGTCGGGAGCTGGGTTGCACTTTCTGCTGTAGAAACTTCTTGATGAGCTGATCATTTTCCTCATTATTTCTTTTTCCTAGCGGGAACCTGAAGCGCTGGAAACGGGTTTGCATTTTGCGGGATTCTCACGGTAAGTATAGGGGATATATCGGGAGCTGGGTTTTCTTGCGAAATTCTATGGTTTTACTATTGGTTTAACATTTTCTTATTATAGAGCGGCTGGAGTTTCATCTCTTGGTGGTGTTATACGGCATCTATCTTCCCATGTCATGATGTTATTAAGTCCTTGCATAGGTATGTTGTGGCTATGACTGTTTCTTCGTGGTTTGGAGCACAAAAGGTTGCAAAATAATTTGCATAAAGCTTTAGCGCAACCACAGCGAAGACAGATGATTAGAATAATGATGCCGACTACCAACGTTACCAGTGTGGAAAATCCGAATGCAACGTAAGAGCTCCATGATGACAAATCATGTCCGTGGACTGTTTGTTTTTCGTTGAAGATTCGTTCTGACACCGTATGGCCGGATGAGGGTACTAAATTACCTGTCATCTCGTTTACGATGTTGATTAATTCGTATTCTCTCTGATTATAAGAAACATGTTGTTCTGGTAGGTATCGGTTTTCTATGTCCGGGGTGATTTCAAATTTATCCAAAAGCTTCAAGGTTCCGAAATGTAGAGTAGGTATTTGTTCTTCCCAAGCGGTTCCGCTGTAAGAGTATACTTTTCCATTTAGGTTTACCATGTTGTTTCTCCAAAAGCAACCGTCTTCAGTTACTGGGTGTAGGAGAAAACCGTCTAGCCCAATCGTATAATCCTTTTTTGTACCGTCGTTTTCAGTTTTTGTGTAACGAGGTTCGAATCCACAGGAGGTTGTTACTGATAAAACTTCGATTTCAAGTTTTTTGCATTGTTGGACGATTAGGTTTTGTGCGATTGGCTTGACTTTGTTACAAATAGGTAAACCCATGGATTGTGCAGCTGCTATGCCGTTTTGAGCGGCCAGCATTAGAGTTGCATATCTTCTGATTATTAAACTTCCGCAGTAAATTTGTTTTATTTCTTGATTTAGAGCGTTTTCTCTTTCAATTTTTTTGTCTTCAATGAATTGGTGATGTTGCATTAAAAGAAGATTGTTGTCGCCTCGTATTTGTTTTATACTGTCATTAAATAGTGGTTGGAAACGCCAAGAGGTTCCGTCGTCTTCGCAGGATACTCCGTTTATATCTGTTTTATTTATTTTGTTTTGAATGCAAAAATTCAGGATTTCCAATTTCTGTTTTTTCATGAATTTTAGGGGTACTCCTCTTGTTTCGTTTCCGTATTTATCTGCGACGATGCCTATTCCAGCTGCGGCGAAGAATGTTTTATTACCGTGGTATACAACGTTATTTTTATTTAGACTGAACATCTGTTTAGGATCGTCATATGTACACCTGTTTGCTGACGGTAAATAGTTTTCGTTGCTCTGGAGGCATTGTGCTGTGAGCGTATTCACGAAGTAGCCTTTTCTTATTGGGTCATCTGTAATGAGTAAATAGCCGTTTGGGATGTTGACCAGTTGATTTACTTCTTTAATGGCGCAGTTTGGGAATTTCGTCTTTTCTTTATAGTAGATGAAATCGAGCTGGTTGTCTTCGTCGGTTAACTTGATAGACTGGTCTGACTCCGAATGTATGAAACCTGTTCCCGTTAGTTTTCACTCGAGGTTGCATTCTTTTCCATCGAAAACTTTGGGGATTTGCCAGACGACTCTAATCTGGTGTATTAATTGAGATGTAAGTCTTACGTCGCCTGTTAGTTGTCCGATTGGAGAAGAAATTTGACAAGAGGGGCAATCTTTCGTTAATGTGATTGCCTGTACTTGACATTGGCGGGTTTTGTATATTACTGTATTCCACCAGCTACCTTCTCCTTGTGGGCGTTCGTTGTAGTAAGACGTGTTATCCACTTGTTTCATAGAGTTTCAGAAGCATTGTCTTGTTCTTACCATATCCCAGCATTCTTGGGTTGACAATTCATCTACTGTAGTGTGTTCAGTTGTATCAAAAGTATACCAGATTGAACCTTCTATTTTCTTTTCGTGTGTCCATCCCCAGCAAGCGTAACCTGTCCAAGTTGCATGGGGTTTTTCCGCAATATAGAAGGTATACCCTTTTTCCGTTTCTGGTTCCTTTACTTCGGGAGTGCAATAAGCGGGGCTTTGAATGTCCATTATTGCGACGGTTTTAGGGTTTTCGCAGTCACATACCGTGATGTTTAGGGCAGTGGTCATAGGGTTGTAGCATAGCAAGTAGAAGAGGGCTCCGTAGAGTAGGGTAGTCATTTTAAGGGGTCCGTGGCCTAAATGAAAGTATATGAAGACTTCTTATCACTTAATTCAATTTGTAATCAAGGAGACGTTTAGGCAATCTAATTGCTGCTGCTGATCTAAGACCTCTGCGTAGTAACGTCTTTACTTCTTGGCTGCGTCCTTCTGTATTTGTGGTGTTTTCCGGGGCGGATTGTGATCTGTTTCTTCGTGATGTAGATATTACCTTTTGGGGTGCTGGGGTTGGTTCGGATTCGGTTGGTATACTATTTTTATTTTGATCATTTTCTTCTGTTATAAGTTGTTCCAGCTCTGTTTCTTTGTCTGATATATTTTCTTCCAAAGTTGTTTCTTGATTAGGTGGCGGAGATTTGGGTTTTTCTTTATCTTCCTGAGGAACTTCTTTTGTTGATTTTGACGTTTCCATTGGAGTAACTTTATTTTCGGAAGTTTCGTGTTCTCCTGGGATTTTTTTTAAATTCTATTTACGTGTATGACTCGTTCTTTTCCGTCTATCACGTGTTTTATTTTGTAGTTTACTGCGTTTCTGGTCTTACCAATGATTATATAAGGGCCTTCCCAGCGCAGTTTTATTTTCCCAACTTGATTTGGTCGTGTTTTTAGAAGAACTTGTTCTCCTATTTCGTACGTAATGAGCTTTGTTCCTTTATCGTAGTATTCTTTTTGTTTTTCCTTGCTTCCTCAACTTTCTCCTTTGCCAACTGGTTCGCCATATGCCACATTTAGCCGAAAACGAAATTTTGATCAGTTGCTAGCTTATATCGCCTAGGTTCAGTTGGATCTGCAGGTTCTCTGACGTCTCTGCCGTAGAGCATGTAAAAGGGGGTCTCTTCCGTACTTGAGTGTGGTGCAGTGTTTATAGCGAAAGTTGCGAATTTTACGAATTGATCCCAGATAAGTGGATGCTCTTTTGCTAATGAGATGACGATGTCACAAAGTACTTTATTTTTCGCTTCACAATTCCCATCACAAGCTGGATTATATGGGGTTGTCTGTAGCTTTTTGATGCCAAGCATCTGACATAGATTGGTCATTAGTTCCGAGGTGAAATTTGATCCTTGATCAGTAAGTATTATTTCAGGGACACCGTGCTCTAGGATGATCATTTCTATGAGTGCGGCGGCCACTGTAGAAGCTTTCTGGTCTGGGAGCGCTTTTGCAAATGAGTATTTTGATGTGTACTCGACTATAGTCAAAATGTATTCATTTCCAGCTGCGCTTCTTGGGAACGGACCTACTATATCCATTCCTACCATTTTCCATAATCTATCTGGTGGTGGGATTGGTTGTAGAGGTGCTCTAGTACTGCCATAAGATTTTCTAGTTGCACAGGTTAAACATTTTCGTACATATTCGGTTATATCCTTGGTCATTTTTGGCCAGTAAATCTCTTTTTAATTCTTGCCAATGTTTTCTTGATACCCATGTGACCTGCTATGGGGTGTGAGTGGAATCTTTCCAGGATTCGTTGTTGAAGAGATTTTGGTACTATCGTTTTCCCATCTTCGATTAAAAAAAGTCCGTCTGGGTCTACTGTATATGATCTTTCTGGTTCATGTGCTTCCAAAATCATTTGTTTTCGGAGTTCTTGTTCTTCTTCATCTTCGTCTTCTGAGAAGTAGCCTGAATCGTTGCTTCCTTGTGACTGTGTGTCCCAGAATTCATCTTCTTCTTCCTGTCCTAATTCGATTCGTATGTTTTCTCTTAATTCCTCTAGCTTTGCTTCCCATTTGCGTTTCTCCTTTTCGTACTTTGCCAATAATTTCTTACAGAGAGGATCCTCCAATTGTTCTGCTGCTATTTCTTCTTTTACCAAAAATAATCCCCTAAAATCGTCCGGTGGATCGAGTGGGTGTTCAATGTCATGACTGTCTTCGTCGTTTGCCGGGAGCGGGAGTCTGCTTAAGCCATCTGCGTTTCCATGATTCTTGCCCGGGCGGTACGAGCTGCTTGTATTGAATTCCTGTAATAGCAGCGCCCAACGACCGAGACGGCCGGTAGGATCTTTCAAATTTGCTAAATGGGCGAGAGGTTTATGGTCTGTTATTATATCTGCTTTATGGCCATATACGTAGGGATAGAAGATTTTCAGGGCGTATACGATGGAGAAGAGCTCTTTCTCTATCGTAGACCATTTCTTTTCGTTCGGAGTGAGTTGCTTACTGCAATAGGCTATTGTAACTTCTCTTTCTTCTCCGCCTATGTTTTGCATCTGTGCCAAGACGGCCCCGACGCCTCTATTTGATGCGTCTGTGTATATTAATAGATTCCTAGTGAAGTCAGGGTAACCTAGGACAGGAGGCGTGGTCAACTTTTCTTTTAAGGTCTGGAACGCTTCCTCTTGTTCTGGGCCCCATTGCCAAGGTTCTGTGGCTCTCGTGAGGCGAGTTAAGGGCTCTGTGATGTGGGCGTAGGAGCGGATATACCGTCTATAGTAGCCGCACATGCCAAGGAAGGTCATAAGTTTCTTAACGTTGGTTGGTTTTTCACAATTAAGAATTGGTTCCAGTTTCTTTTTGTCGGCTGTGACGCCTTCCTTTGAAATGAGGTATCCGAGGTACCTGAGTTTGGTTTTAAGGAAATGACACTTGTCCAACTTTATTTTTAAGCCTGCTTTTTTTCAAGAGATTGAAGACTTCTTCCAAATGTTGTAAATGAGATTTAAAGTCTTTAGAAAAGATTAAAATGTCATCAATGTAGCAGGTGGCAAATTTGCCTAGAACGGGCCTTAGGGCCTCGTTCATTACGCGCTGGAAAGTTGGGGGCGAGTTGGTCAAACCGAAGGGTAAAACATTAAATTCGAAGTGTCCGAGGTGTGAGGTGAAACCTGTCTTGTGTTTGTCTTCCTCTTTTAGTTCTATTTGCCAAAATCCTGAAAAAAGGTCCAAGGAACTGAAGATTTTAGCACCAGCCAAATTTTCCAAAATGTCATCTATTCTTGGGATTGGGTACGGATAACGTATACATTGTTTATTTAGGTCGCGAAAATCGACGCAGAAGCGTTTGTCTCCATTTGGTTTTTCTGTAAGTAATATAGGTGCGCTGTAAGGGCTTATACTGGGGCGAATGATGTTGGCGTCCAGCATTTGTTTTATTTTTATTTCTGCAATCGATCTGAATCCTACTGGTACCTTGTATAATTTTTTGGCTCTGACTGGTGGTCCGGGTAATAAGTTTATTTCATGTTGAATATTTTTGACTCTTCCTAATTCTGATAAATCCAAGGCGAGTACATCTCTGTTTGCTAGTATTAGCTTTTGGACTTCTTCGGCTTCCTTTGGTTTTGCCTTTTTACTGAATTTTAATTTAATGATTTCTTGAGGTACTGAGTATTCTGTTATTGATTTTGGAGCTGAGTCTATTCTTCCAATAAATTCTTGTTTTCCTTTGCAGTAGTATTTTATTTTCCTTTTTCCACCGTGAAATTTTATATAGTGTTGTTTCATAAAGTTAAGACCAAGAATGCATGGTTCTGCTAATTTTTCTATAATGTGGAAGGAAGCAGTAAATTCGTGTTTGCCTTGTAGTTTGAAGGGTGTAGTAAATAGTCCTTTTGATGGCATCAAAGCACCAGAAGCGTTTCTAAAAACTGTTTCATCTTCTTCAAATTTTGCTCCTGATTTTGGGAATTTAAGCGCAGTAAACATTGTAAGGGACATTAGACATCTTGGGCATCCTGTGTCTAGTAGAGCGTGTAGCCTATCGTTGCTAAGTGATATAGGTATGCGGAAGAGAGGGGTGCAAGCTTTCATATCTATATTATTCGAGAAGGGGGCCAAGCAGTAGATAGAGTCCGTCTCCGCGTTTACACATTTTGACTTTGACCATGTGGTTCGTGTTGTTGACCACCCTGGCGACGTGATTCGTCTGCGATTCTTGATCTGCATACTCGGATTGGGTGTCCGATCTTGTTACAGTAATGACACCTGAAGGGACGATTACGGCGACTGTTTTGGTATCTGCTGGGGTTATATTGTTGTTGGTATGGCTGTTGGGGTGGACTGAATTGTTGTTGAGCTGGCTGTTGGCTAGTTTGTTGAGTATTTTGGTCCTGAGTAGGTTGTTGGTAAAAGCGCGAGTTGTCATACGGGACGTACCACTGGTTTTGTTGTGGGAAGCTTGCGTAGTAGGGTGGTTGTGGCCAACTTTGCCTGTACGGACTATAACGCCTTGGTGAGCTACCTCTGTAATAGCCTCTTCTTGGTGACTGTGAACGTTCCCGGTCGCGGCTGCGACTCCTTTCCTGGTACGGGGCATCTGAGAAACGAACTTTTGGCCTAGAAGATCGTTCTCGTTCCTCGGAGTATGCGACGGTGTTTTCTTCCTTCTGTTGGGACAACGCCAATAATGAGATTTTTTCTATTTGTTCAGAGATTTTCTCAATTTTGTCACTTAGTTTAACATTTTCGCGCGTTACTGCAGCTACTACATTTTCTATTTCAGGACGTGATTCAATAATTTTCTTTTTTCCGTATAGGGTTTCTGCATCTTCAGCTGCTCGGATATATTGATTCCAAGTTGCGTTTGGATCCAATCTTCCCCATACTAGTGGATAGATATCTCTATTCAAGCCATTTATAAAAATTTTCTTTTTCTTTTCGTTCCTTAATGTGGCTACATCTGGTTCCATGTTAGTTGCTGGGCCTTCGCCATGCACTTCTTTGTATAAATCGTTTAATCCAATCACGAAGTCTCGGACTCTTTCATCTGGTTCTTGTTTAAGTGAATCCAATTTATTCTTTTCTCGTTCTGTTACCGAAACATTTGTGAAGTAATTTTTAAAGTTATGTTTCCAGACGATACAGTCGTTTTTCTGTGCAGGGGTCATATTGGTGTTGTAGACCAAGGCTGGTTTAATCAAGCGATCTTGAAATAGTTGCAGTTTTTTTTTGGTTAGTCCAACCTTCAGCTCTGGCAACTTCTTCTGCTTTTTCGAACTATTTATTAACTGTCTGTTCGCCAAGCTTTCCAGAGAAAAGCGGGATAGACTGTTTAGCTGTGTTCGCGCCAAGTCTCCATAGTCCTGTGACTAAGCTATTTGTAGCTTGTACTTGGCTTTCTGTCAAGCGTTGAAGGAGGTTGTCTAAGTTGGCCATGATTGCTATATCTTGGAATTCCTGTCCTTCCTCTGTTAGGTCTGGTAGGAAACCTCGATTGTTGTGTTGTCTTTGGATCTCGACTGGTACTTCCTCTAGATCGGGTAAGGAGAGGGAATCGTCTTCTTCTTCTGAGTGTTCCTCTTCTTCAAAAGCGTTGTGATTTATTCGGTTGTCAACTGCGTGTATTACCGATGATGTTGTGCTATCTTCTGTTTCGTGCTCGTTGTCAGAATATTCGGGATTCTCTTCAGGTATAGTATTTTCGAGTTCAGTGTCTGTGTATCTTGCGCGTGGAGAAAATATTGAGTTGTTGGTTGTTTGCGGACGTTCCTCTGGAGTATTCGGGTAACCTGAACTGGTATGAGTGGTGTTCCTGTTTGTCTCGTTTTCCGAAGAGAGTGGTTGGATCCAAAGATTTAGGTTATTGTTGATAGGATAGATTCTTAGATCAGAATAGTGTAGAGGGGAGTCTTCGAGCTAATTATTGGATTCGTTTGGCTGAAAAGCTGGGGTTGACTGCTCAAGAATGCTAATGAGTTCGTCTTCAGAGAAGTTTTCTGGTGTAAAAGTATGTGGTGCAAATCTGCGTTCTTGGCCTATGGGACTGAAAGGTGGCGAAAGAAAAGGACGGCGGTTGGTTGTGCTAAAATCGATTGAGTTGAAGGAAGGAGTTGCTGTGGATCGTTGGTTTGTGCTATTTAGGTTGCTGGCTGTTTGCCTGTTGGGTTGTTGCCTGTTGGGTTGTTGCCTGTTGGCGCGTTGCCTGTTGGCAGGGAACGCGGCTGCCTCGTCTTGTAGGCTGTCCTCGTTAGAATTGTTATCTTGGCTTCTGTGGCTGGTTTCAGAGCCAATATCCTCTACTGTTGGTTCTTCTATTTGTTGCTGAGGTTGTGCAACTGGTTGGAACGGTGCTTCGCGTTGTGGTGGAGGGGCTGCAGGAAAAGGTAGGCGTGGGAGTATGATTCTTTCAGGTTCTTGATTTATTTGTGGGTGGACTACTTGGAAAGGGACGTTATAAATAGGATCTGTTGGTGGCTCGGGATGTTGCTGTGGAGAAACGGGTAAGGCTGGTAAATTGTTTTGTGGTTCTGGTTGGATGTTAAATAGGGCAAGAGGTGTATTTGGTCTAGCGGGAGGTTCGTTTAGTTGGTTTTGGTGCTGATTTGGGGGTGGGGATACTGAACGGGCTTGTGGGATTCGAGGACGAGCACCTTGCGGTTCTTGGTTTTGTGGGCGATTTAGGTTTTGAACTATGGCGTTGTAAACTTCTCGATGTTTTTGGTTGTACCAGTTAAGCTGAGCTGAGTGAATGTTTTCTTGCTCTGCTTTGTAGACAGGATTGCGGTATATGCCTTTACCTTTTCTTATTTTTTCTAAGTATTTCTCTTTTTCTTTTGCTTTTTCAGAGTAGAATTTTAGTTGTTCGTTTAAGGGTTTTGTCTGGATTCCTTGGATCTGTTCCGCTTGCCTGGGTCTAAAGGTAGCGTGATTTTTGTCGTGTGGTTCTTCTGGGTTATGAATTCGAGGATGTAGGAGTTGTGCGTTCGCGTTTCTAAGACCTGTTTGGTTGTTTGAAGTCATTTAACATGGTTTGCATTACCTTTGGTGGAAATTGAAGGCTTGTCTGTTGCTTGAAGAGGGGTTGAAGAAGATGTTGTAGTACTGGGAAGAAATTCATCGGTTGCCCGATCTTCGGTACGCCTGGTAGGACTCGCCACTTATGTGGTGCTTACTTTCACCACATAAATAGAGGAGGGAAAGAGAGAAGGCTAATAGGTATAGGAAGAGAGGGAGAAATAAGAGATGAGTTGATGCTGCACACAGTGTATTATAAGAGTGCTTTAACAGGCACTGTCTCACACGCTAGTCTTATACACAACTGAATGTAAGGATCTCGGGCTGTACCTTTTATAGTGGCCCGGGATCCTTGTTATAGATAATATATATTATTATATTGGACTACGTGACTATGCCTCTTGCCAATTGGCATGACCTATCGTGTATATTTATACACGCACTATCCAGCTGCCAAGAGTCAGCTGGGCTTTAAAATATTGGCACTACAGACTTCGCAATCAACTTGACGATTGCTGTCGCCTGGTATACAACCACCCAGCACAAGTAATTCTAACTATACATATAACTTAATAACCTTTTTTTTAAATAATGAAACTAGCAAATTATTTATTAGATCTAAAGAGATAAAGGTGCTCACTTGCCCCACTGTCAACATAATCCAATAAAATGGGTTAATCTACGAGATTATGCAAAACTCTTTTGGATGAAGAATCCTAGCAGCAATATGGTTTGGTACCCTAATGACTTCATCCACTTTAGTAATAAATATGCTTACAAGATAGCTGTAATCGTCTACCATTTCGTACCGGCTTACATCCTCGATTGCGTAGCTCTTCTCTTCGGAAGGAAGGCCAGACTTGTATATTCTGACTTTAAGCAGATAAGAGAACTGTTCTTAATAATAATTATTGTTAATCAGGTGCGTTTGTACGATAAAGTAGAGGAATTCTCGTCCATTATCACATTTTTTTATTCGGCAATGGCAATTCGTCAGCAACAATTTAATATCTCTGCTTGATAATCTTTCGGATGAGGACCGACAAATCTTCTATTTTGATGTCAGGAAAATCAATTGGAAGAGCTACGCAAAAGATAACTGTTTTGGAATCCGTCGGTACATCTTGAAGGAGAAGGATGACACCATCCCAGCAGCCCGAATCAGTTTGATTAAATTCTATTGGTTGCAGGAGATAATTAAAGCATTTTTTCTACTTTTATTTGGTTTCGCTGTGTTTAAGCTATTCTGTTTTCTACAGCATTAATACAATTTATTAATATTGGGGTATTTTCCACGTTTTATATTTTAATACATTTAAAAATAGATTCAACATTTAACATGCGCCATGAATCATACTAAGTAAGATAAGTCGAACTGTACATCTACCAAACAACTTATTAAATACGTTAAAGGTGCGAGCCCGAAGGGAGAAGCTAACAAGATGAGCTTAAGCGGGAATAAAAATTTCTGCTTAGGTACTTCTATCGTGTCACCGTTACTCTCCGTATCACTATAATGGATGAAAAAACTTGTGGGTTTTCCACATAGAGAAACCAGCCTGTTTCTGACCCTATTAACGTCATTGCCGGTTTGGCGCTGGGGCGCCCCAAAAATTAATTTTAACTACCCAAAATTTAATGTTAAAATTTAATGTCATTTGAAAAAATGGCAAATTCTAAGTTAAAGTGGACTCAATTTGTTTTTTTTTATAGAAATGCGATTATTCTACACGTTCTTTAGCCCTAACTCGCAATTTTCGTCAGTTATTTTTGTAAACAACTGCTTGGTGACGTTTGGGATTGAAAACCTAAAATATAAACAAGCAAAATGAATCGCTCGTTGGAATCATCCACTCGATTATCGGCACTTCTCTACTGTACTCTTAGGTATTTTTTTTCTTTTCGAATTTTCTTCTCATTTAATAGACGAGGCCTGTTCTTTTTATGAATACTTGGTCTGATATATTTAAGAAAAACCAAATTAACACCGAGCAGAGAAAGAATGAAAGTATAAACTTTGGTATTGCCTTGGCAGACTGATATAGTTTAATTTCAGAGCAGAAATATTGAACATCTATAGAAACTAATAATGTGGACATGGACTTGTGCGGTTGTGCCCCGAATGGAGGTACTCATGGCTCAGAATTAACACGATTAAAAGCCCCATCAAACAACGAAGAACGACTTAAATGGCAAAAAGTTATCCCTAGAGACAAAGTTGTCTACAACAACATCATAGTTTTTCATCAGAGTTTTTGAGCTGCATTTCCAGCCGGAAGATATAGTTCGGCAGAAGACATTAATTATGGTACATGGGTAGAATTAATAGACATTTATCACCACAATTATTAAAATTATAGTAGAGCATTTTTCATCATAGCTGAACCATATTTTTGATTCTTTCAATGCAGTTTGTCCCGAATATTTGACAGGAGAAAGCAACAAGAGAAAGCCACATATGGACAGGTCTAATGTGCTACGGATTAATAAAAAGAGGAATATTACCACTGATGCCACAGCATTTGACCAGTCAATAGATAAAGGCAGTGAAACGTTTACTATTACTAGCAATGAAATGGTGCTCGTTAACCCGAATGAAGCCAATAATGGACGAGCCAATAATACGACATTTACAAAATAATTTTCATTTTCAATGTTTGAAACTGGATAAGTTTTTTGTACAGGTAACATGTTGCTGGCAGAATATAAGGCAAACAAAAGGAAGGAACCAATGGAACGTGGACCATCCAAAAAGATAAATCAGAAACCAGCTGTGATGCGAGTACATTCCGAACCAATAGAACCTGCTCCATTTGGGTCACCTGAATCTATTGAAAGATGTACTCGCCTGGAAGTTCAGTCAGTTCAAAAACCTCCAAAGTGAGTATATATATAATGAAAAGTATGGATACTAAAATGAATAGTATAGATAGAAGTATAGATACTGAATGAAAAGTATATTTATAAATTTGTGTTGTATAATGTACTGCATTTTGAACCGTTTAAACAAATTACATAGAAACAGATATGAAGGCTGAGAGCCTACATATAATAGGCATATATTATTTTCAAAAAATCAATAACATAATAAAATAGAAAATGTGTGCGTGCCTATCAAGTATGTTTTTATTTTCTGCAACCATTATTTTTTAAATAAAATATTTCCTATATGGGAGGATTGGCTTAATTTAATAAAAAGATCGATAAGGTTACATTGAACAATTCTAGTTTGCCCATATTCTATATATTAGTGATCCTTGTCGTTTCGCCTCACGAGATTGATAATAATAAAATTAATAATACTAATTTAATAATAAAAGTAATAATATGATAAGAAACAGAATTTACGAATTGTATAATAATAAATTTAACCCTATCAGTGGAATAACTTGGGGCTATGTATCCTCTTGCTCCTCCCTCTCTCACCCTTCAGTCAGCCTAGGTGAGCTATGCCTCCTCGATTCTTCAGTTGTCTCGCAGACCTCCTACCAACAAGGCCGTGCTCCTGTCTATCAATACAGTACATTCCTTACAACTCCGCAATCGTCTCTTTATTCATCATCCCGAGAGTTCACTTACCTGACGCTGTCCTAGTGCTCTTCGTTTAGTTTGTTTTAACTTTGGTGAAAATTTCGGTGTAGTTTTGGCGACTAGTAATCGTCTATATTCGGCCCGACCACGCGGCACCAAAATTACCCACCCCCGTGATCAAATTTATAAAGCGCAATTTTTCTTTAAATTTGACGAAACTTGGAGGGGATACATATTTAACCCATGTCTACATTGGGTGCTAACGACGAATATTTTCGAGTTCTACGATTATATAGAGGATCTGGATCCAGGGCATACCATTCGCGGAATGAACCAAGAACGAAGACGGAAGAAACGAAGCGACAGCTGAAATATGAATGCTGTACTTTAAAGGAAAAGAAGTAAAAAAAAAGAATTGTTCGCAGCCTTGTCGCTATTGTTTCTTAAGGCGGCTATCTGGTCAAAGCCGGGCTTTTCCTCTTCATATCTTGGAATTGCCGTTTACTACATTTCATCCGGTTTTAAACTTGAAAGTGCTGTTTTAGAGCTGGTTTATTTCCCCATTCGTCACACTGGAATAGCCAAATCAGAGCTCATCGACAAAGTCCTAGACTAGTGGGGCATAGCTCACCTTGTGTCAACCATCATCACGGACAACGCAAGTAATTTGATCAAAGCTTTCAAGCAGATAAGACTTAGAGCCCAGGTAATAACTTTTATAAATTATTTATTCATCTTAAAACTTTTAATTGAAATATCTTTTAAAATTGGAAGGAAATGGACGACCATCCTAAAACCATCAGTCAACAAAAAGATAGCTATCTTCTAGCTACGGCGTTGGATCCTAATTTACGCCAATACTTGAACGAGGAATTCATTGAAAAAATTAGATCTGGATTAAAGGAGACTCTCCTATCTCTAGTGAGTAATTTCAATTATGAATAGACCCTTTAATTATTATTATAGTTATTTAACTATACGACAATAGCAAATTTATTTAATTTAGGGATTTCTGAGGGGAGAGTGCCAATGATTTATCTCTTCCTATACCTACTTTTGGTGACCAGATCCGAGGAAACAACTGATGCCGATGCTCCACTTCATGCCGAGTCACCTAAACGTTCTCTACGACCAGACGATTTAAGCTGCTTCAAGCAAAATTTGCCGCAAGAAATAGCATTAATACTGCGCCTCCAAATACAGGTAGAACGAGTCCCTGAATTATATTCTGCAATAAATATAATTTCATCAGACTGATTCGGGCTTCTGGGATAGTGCCTTCTTTCTCAGAGTTTTGCGTAGGAGGTTAGCCCAATTTATCCCTCAGGGTTACGATTTACGTAGTAAATTACCGAAAGGTAGTTAATATTGGTACCCTAGAGAGCGCCAGCAAGGGAGAGACTCTGAAATGTTTAATGTAAAAAAAGTAAGCCAACTGTGTGGGGGCTGACGTAAAAGCTACTGTGTGTTTGGAGAGTTACATTATATCAATCCCCATGAAAAAATACGCTGTAGGGGTAGTTTTGTGGCAATCAATTGCAATAAAAATTTAACATTATAAAGATGCGTCGATGGTGTAATTTAATTTCTTAGGACCACTTCAAGTGCATGAATATCTATGTAAACATTGCTGACAACACTCGGGGTTTGCTTGGTGGCTACTCGGCTAGCCGGCTAGTGAAGTAAACATTGAGAACAGATATTTGATTGCTGAATTAAATGAGTTATGGGAGAACATCAGCTATACAACTGGCAAAGTTGCAAGTGCTTGAAGCTCTATGTAAACATTGCAGACGACACTCGGGATTTGCTTGGGCGGCTAACCTACTAACGGAAAGTAAACATTGCCATACGATACTTGATTCACATAATTTGATGAGTGATGGGAAATTTTAGAAACATAATTTGCGTGGTTTCGTTAATTAGTTTAGACTAGATTAAAAAGAGTATCAAGTAGGGAAATTGAGAGTTAAGGGATTTTTATCAAAGTATTTCGAAGACAATCTTTACTTGTTATTTACGCTTAAGCCGTCAGAGATCAAGGTAGAAATTAATGGAGGTTCAGAGTTCAAATCCAAATACTGCTGTCGTACTTGGATTCCTTTATTTGAACATTTTTGAATAGTATAATTGAAGCAATATGGTAAAAGGGTAACAGATTAAAAGTGTAACACCGTACTTTTAAATTAAAGTAACATTAATTTAGAGAGAAATTTCGTAGCAAATTTTTTTATTAAGATAGTAATAGACCTCTTATGTTTTACAGTTATTATTCAAAGAAAATGTTCTCATAAAAGAGTCTGGCTGTAAGTGGTTGAAAGATTGTAGTAGAGTTATGAACTTTGGGAACTGAGATTAAGGTCATTTTCATCAAAGTATTCCGTAAATGATCTTTTCTTATTTTTATTTACAATACATTACAATCAACTTACATTTAAAAAAAATTGGAAAAATACGATTCATTTTGGGGTGCTTTTGGCATGAAGCCAAATCACTCTTTATGAATCTTGGAATTCCATTTGAGATTTGAACGACATATTGACATTGGCTTACGATGAAAACCATTGAATAACTATGTTCTCAAATTTGCCACATTTCTATATAATTACTGCTAGGTTTATGTCAATCCTTATATTATGTAGTTTGTGTCGCAGGAGATTAAGACACCGGATTAAAGTTCATATGCAAGAAATGAGGGGGTTTCGAGAGTTCTAATCAAGACAGCGCCCTTATTAAAAATTAACAGTATGTTTAACTTCATTTACTTAAATATTTAGGAAAAATTGATTTGATGAAGCACTCACTATGTAAGCATTGCTACAAGTTACAACGGTCTAAGTTTGGTTGTTAGACTGCTACCTTCTATTGTAGTAAATATTATTGACAACATAGATTCCATTTGAGATAACATTACTTAACAAGGTTTTTGTCATGAGTGAAGCAGTGGAATGAGGCGGTTGACTCAAAGCTCAAGATACAGTTGCTCAAGAGTCCAGTGAATTCCAATATTTCTTTAGTTTTTTACGGGGACCCGTGAAACAAGCCCCTCGGAGAGTGGAGAAGAAATTTGCTTGGTGACAGTGACTATAATGAAATTCCCTGTTTTAAAACTTAGATTATAATATATAAATATTACGGATTAAATCTCTCAGATACTAGGAATAATTTTGAAAAGTAGTAAACATAAAATGGCTTAAAGTTTTTTCTCTTGTTCTCATAAAAAATTGAAGGGTTGCAATTGGTATAGGTAAGCTCGGTCGCAACTTGCCAGTTTAAAATTCAAACCAATTATGCGCTTTCAATTTATGTCAAATTTATAGAAAGGGCATATCATCAAAATATTTCAACCCGAAAGGATGATATAACAATAAATTGGTTGGTTTATGTTGACCAGTGGGAAAAGTAGACAACTCTCTTTCGCTCCAAGAAATTATTTAGTATTTCAATTTAAAAAGTCATCAAGTAATATGTATACGTTAGAATTACTTGTGCTGGGTGGCTGTATAGGGAGCGTCCATATTACGTCAGTGAAATTGTCAACTTTTTAGAACCCCCCCCCCCCTTGTCACTATGGGCCCTTATGGGCGAAACGTCAAATTTCAGAAATCCATAATATAACATAGCATATAAAAACAAAAACATATAAATCCATCCGGGTAAATGTTCTTTTAATGCAGCCGTCACGAAGGATTTCACTATTGTCATCAGTACGTTCCCGTGTTCTTTTTCTAAGAGCTTTTCAGCGATAGCTTTCGTGAAAGTGTAAGTATTGGGACATTCCAATACCAATCTAAATAATAAAATTGAATGTAATAAACAAAGATAGATTGAAATATACAGCTCAAATAATATGGTGTACTGACGTCCACAGTAAAGTGTACTAAGCGAAAGGTGATAAATCGCCCGTACAATTGGTAGGGGGGAAATAATGGCAGCCGCCTGCAATGCTCTAGCAAGGCGCTTGTATCCGAGGTGGCGTTACAGCAAACCGCTTCTATTAATTATAGGCTTAGTAGAGCTATTTTCAAACATCAATACCTTTTCAGGAGATGTTTTAAACAAGGGGTTATGTGTGGATAAGTTACGGGTTAATCGATTACGCTCTTCAAAAATTAGCTACATGAAGTGGTTACCGAGATATAATTTTGAGAGGGGGTATAGTGCCTTAAGAATACGTGGAAAAGCAAATCTTGACCTTGTGTGAAGGGGATGTTTAAATCGATCGCTTTTTTACATTGTGCTTTATGGCGCTAAGCCTCCCAGGAAAAAAAATTACCAACTATGACTAAAGTTAAAATATTTTTTATAGCTCTATAGACAGAGAAATAAATTTCCCGTAATTTATCCACACATAATCCCTTTTTTAAAAATCTCCTATGAAGTTATATCCCCTTGAAAATAGCCCTACTAGACTAAGGGTAAATACTAGCAATTTGCTGTAACGCCACCTTGAACACGCGCCTCGATGCGAGCATTGCAGTCAAGTGAATCACCGCCTCCTTATGGCGATGTATCACCTTTCGCTAAGCACATTATGTCCACAGTTTGCAATAGTTTGGTGGGAGATAATAATGGCGTTGGATAAATGATCTCTTCAATTCTATATTTGTCTAAATTAGTGTAGGCAGTTGATACGCGAACCAAAGCCTGAATTTAAAATTAAATAAAATGTAAAGAGTATTTCATATCTTAAAATATATATATATATATAAGTCAAGGAGTGGTATCTGACGGCAGATGTGAAGGAGCTAAAACTTAAAAAAACAAACAAAAAACAAACAAAAAATTACAAAAAGCTGGAGACGACCGTCCAACTCAGGGCCTTCACATTGAGTTGGACGGTCGTCCTCAGCTTTTTGTTGAAACGGACTGTGACAGCCAAGTTAATACCCAAAATCAAACCAAATGGCCAGTATTTTTTAAAAAATGTGTTGATGTATGTGGGTATACTTAAGAGACTAAGGACTAGAAAAGTTCTTTTCAAAAAATCGTAAAACTTTGTACAAATCTCATATATTTGTCCAACACCGTGGGCAAGGCCAACACCGTGGCCTCCCGGCACGGGACCGATGTGACTCCGGCTAAAACTGGACCTGCTAAAGGGAAAATATGGTTTTTGTTTACTAGATGAATGAAACACTGAAAGTTGGGATATATTCATTTTATGGGCTACAATTCAGTTCCAAATCCAATCATAACGCGCGCAATTGATTCTGCTAATAAAACAAACAGATCATTTATCATATCATCCTGAGGGTTTGCATAAATGGTTGAACGTAGTTGTGAGTTATACCATTTATAATGTATGCAAATGGCTACGTGTATTATAAGGGCATTTTGGAATAATGAAAATGCCAAACAATTATGAGCGTAATGGGGAATTCCCACTAAAAAAATAGTTTTGATTTTATGACAGGAATCGATAGAGAATTGAATTCTGATCAAGATAGTGCAATCAGAAAAAAATATAAAAATTAATTGGCCAAGTTATAGCCGATTTAGTGCGTGAATTTTCAAATTAGTCCCATCCCACTTTCTTTCGCGCGATTTGGCGAGTAGCTCGGTGGGTAGGGGAGAGAGAGTAGCCGTTCTGCCTGAGGGGGTTCAGCTTCCATAAGCCGCTGCAGTCTACCTACAGCAGCAAGAACCCCTGAGGGCTTCTGGCTACTCTTGGAAGGCCCGCCCCCACTAGTCCTCAAACCGCGCGAATGAAAGTGGGAGCGGCTTAATTCAAAAATTTGCACACTAAAACAGCTATAACTTACGTAATTTTGATTTTAGACCCATCAAAGCACATATATTAATGATCAGCAGAACAGATATTTTACAACAACAAATATTTTTGTGGGAATTCCCCATTGGTATTTTAATTTTTTAAAAGTGGGTTTGTCTGTATTGTCTATTGTATGATAAAGGTAAGATTCCAACGATGTCGTCAAGTACAACTTATGCAGGACTGTCCACCTAATTTAACGTCGAGGACACTACCACTGCGAAACTAGAACATGCATAACATAGGCATTAGTCTAGACAACTCCCGATTACATTGGGTTGATTGCTTTATCTTCTTGTGCAATCGAGGTAGTATTTTGAATCTGATGAATATTTTAGTCAGAATTAATGGGGGGCCATTCAAAGAGTCGGCTGTGCCCACCTACGGGGTCCCACCCGATCCTTGGACGTCCCAAACCAGTGTAGCGGCATTGTATGAGTGAAGATAGTCTTTTATAAACAATTAAATACTTGCAAAGTATATTTTCAAATCAACATGTTAATCTATTTAATTTTTGATTTTTGATTTGAGCAGCTCATCTTGTATTTTATTTCAAAAACAGTAATATTTCAAATTTACTTGCTTTTGCAACCAAGAAACTGAAACAAAAAAGGTGTGATACTGCGTATATTCGGTTTACCAGTATATATACAAATCACTGCTATATATCATCAAGCTAATAGCTATAGTCTAATGGTTAGAGCAGAGAACTCTAATCCGGGAGTCATCGGCTCAATCCACAACAAAGTAAATTATTTTTGATGAAAATTTTGAATTCTAACATACAAATGGAGGAATCCTTGGACCTCAGCTAATGACAAGAGTATAAAAGTTAATAAAAGACGAAAAAGTTCAATATCGGAATTAAATAGTCCCAAACAATCCCTTTTTTTTATTATGCATGATTTTATGATTTCTCACATAATTTTTATGCCTTATTGACTATCGTTGTACTTGATACCATGTTGTCTGCTTCATTGTTGACATGCATCAAATAATGTCAACTGTCAAAGCTACACAGTTCACGATTAAGATTAATTAAGGAAAACTTTGCATCTATCCTACTCAAAAACAAAAATGGAAAGAAGTGATAATTAGCTATTTTTTAAGGTATGTTATTTATTTTAGGTATGAAAATTTCTATAGATCCTCCAGCTGAGAGTCTCTTTTTCTAAATTTTTATTTAATTATTAAGTTTAAAATTAGCTTTCATATATTAATACACTAGTAAATGTTTGTATAGCTATTATTGGCCATTTAGGAAGCCATTTCAGGCATAAGATTAAAGTTTTGAGCATAAAATATAGTTTTATATTTGGAAATAAGCATGTATGTCCTGTATTAAACGTCCCAGAGACCGTGACAGGCTCCGAAAATGCGTGATTACCATTAGTTAAGGCCTTTCTGTATGCTAAAGCATAATCCTTACGGATATTGAAATTAATACTACTATTTTTAAAATTAAGCCAGATAGTGAGCTAACTGTTTTTTCGACCAATCCGCCGAGGTAAACATGAGGATCACTAGCAAAAAAGAAGGTGCTTGAAGGAAGTATTTAATTACTCAAACACCTGTTGTGAGGAACTGGAATAGTATGTCACGCAGCAGGTGATTTGCACGTATTGTCGTCGCGTCAGTGAAGCTCCCGCAGATTTTATTCGGTTGTGTTCAGAGATGATGAACGGTTGTACTCAAAGCAAAGTCACATATTTTCGATCTTCTAGCAGTAAAAATCAACGCGCATTTTATGAGCAATACGTGAACTGGAAGTTCACGCTTTCAAATTTTACTAAATAAAAACAAAATGGTCTTAATGACTAATTAACCCTGCAGTGTCCATGTGTTTCGTGCGCTATGAGCTCCACTCTGAATGAAAAGAACAGCAGACGTGAAACGAAACTGGCTGAAAAGAAACCAAACTAAACAAAGGACTCCATTATTTTTTTCCATTTATTATCAAATTTTTTTAAGTCACCCAGTTCTATGAACCCCCTACAGTATTGTAATGAAGAAACATATGTGCCATAAAACTGACTAATACAAATTTAAATAATAGAACAGATCGGGAATCTTGGGCTGCTATGCTCATCTGAATAGAGGCTGAGAAGATTCCATCTGGAACGGTTATGAAGTTTTGGATCCGAAAAGTATTAACTAGACTGAAGTTGTCAGCACTAAGCAGTAAGTTTCTATTTTGTTATGGTGCATGCAACTCATATTCTATGAAACATCAACCAAAAACACGATACACTTTTACTCTTATCTCTATATTACATTCTTTCCTGACTTGCTTGAAGATCAAATTTGGCCCCTTTTGAAGTTTGAAAACACAATTGAAAATTTGGTAAAATCTTCCTTTTTTCTGGCAAACCGCCACGTATTTACTCTTAGAAACGTTTCCAAAAAGAACCAAAAGGAAATCACCATTGATTTAATATTATAGAATTTTCACAAAGATTTTTTCACTTAATTAAAATTAAGTAAGATTACACTATTTTTTGTTATTATTTAGTCACTTCTAACTTCTTTTAAAAAATGAGTTTATATGGTTCAATTTTTTTTAAGCTTGTGAAAAGAAAATGGAACTGTGGAAGGCAATGCTACTCTCTGCAAATGGGTTGTGCCCCTGAAACTTAGAAACTTACTTACACTTGGGACGGAAATTTTTAAAATCAGCTGCATTTGTACATTAATTTCTTATAAACTTACAAAAAAGAAGAATTATCAACGCAATTTTTTTTTCTTACAAATAATATTCGTATATGTTTTACTACTTGCTATATATTACAGAGAAACCCTGATATGGCTTCCATTTTAAAACAGATTGGTGATAGCTACAACTCTATCTGGGAACTGCGAGGTACATTTATATTAATTTTCCAAGATGTAGTATTTAAATAAACTTAACATATTTTATATTTTAAAATAGATCGCAGAGTTGATGTCTGGTTTTTAATGAGCTCTCCTTTACCTACGTTTATTATTTGCTTAATATATATTATTTTAGTCAAAATTTGGGGACCAAATTACATGACAAATAGGCCCGCTTTTCAATTGAACAACGTGCTGATTTTCTACAACTGTTTTCACGTACTCTTCAGTGGCTGTATGTTCAGTCATGTAATTAAATAAGTATTATATAACTAATAATAATTAAACATATATTCTAATAAATAAATATTGATTTGCGGTGACTGTAGTATTCACGCGTGCCGATGATGATTGTGATACTGTTATTATTACTTGCATGAATGATGCATTTATTTTCGTTAAATATATTTCATTGTGCGTTGGAATATTAATTAAGCTTTTCTAACTATTGAAACAGGCAATTACACATTGGCGAGCTGGAAACTACAGTCTTCGATGTCAGCCCGTTGATTACAGTTACGATCCGATTTCAATTGCAGTGCGTTTTAGTCTATTGACATGTACAATATAATATTAAGGGTTCATTTATTCAATATTACTTCTCCAAGTTTACTGAGTTTTTTGATACAGTAATTAAATTAATAAAGCTTCTCATTCAAAGGCTGCATTAACTTTAAATTATACTTTTTTTCAATTAAGTTCTTTTTCGTGCTTCGTAAAAAGAATAATCAGATCTCAGTGCTCCACGTCATTCACCACGGCATCATGCCGATGAGCGTCTGGTTTGGTGTCAGATTCACACCTGGAGGCTGCGCCATTTTTTTTTTTGAATGATAAACTCATTCGTCCACATAATCATGTATTTGTACTACATGTTAAGTGCTATGGGACCAAAGTACGCAAAGTTCATCATTTGGAAAAAATATCTTACAGCCATTCAACTGGTAATAGAAGGAAAACGTGTCTTGTAACCAGCATTTACTTGCCTTTATTCCTTTTCTACAGGCTCAATTTGTTGCTGTTTTCATTCACTCGTTCCAGTTGTTCTTTATTGAATGCAACTTCCCAAAATATTCGCCTGGTGGATCGGTGGACACGGTGTTCTCTTTCTTATTCTCTTTTAAATTTCTTTGTGAACGCCTACATCAATCAGGGAGGGAATCGGAAAAGTCACGTAGGTTTATTATTCAATTCTCAAATATAGATACAATACGTTTAAAAAATAATTATTTTATTCTGCAGTTTATTTTGGATATAGTGGGGGAACAAGAAGTAATAACAAGATCAAGTAGAAAAAAAAGAAACTGTCCATAAGAAGATATATATTGTGTAGTAAGTTTTATTTATCGAACTAGAGTACACAAATGTCAGTAAAATGCAACGATGTGCCGTTATTTTTATCACTTTCTTTCCAGGTTTATTTATTAATATTTTTCTTGAATAATACAAAAAAAAGTTATGGGATCCACTCAATAAAACTAGAACATACTGACACTAATGAAGAAGAAAAAAATAGTCCTTTCATCGCTTCTCTACTTGATTATATTGTAATGTGATGGAATAATTGCGAACCTAATGGCTTGGCAATTGCCTGTCCGACTTCAAAAGTCGAGCACACTTACTCTTCCTCGCTCTTCCTTATATAATTGAATTAGAAAAATATTCATCCTCAAGTGTAGAAAAGACTTGTCCAACCCGAGCGTCTGTCTCATATGTTTTGGAAGGCAGCAAAAGGATCGGAGTATTGGGCATCCTTTAAAGTTTGAAATGAAAAGCGAACAAAACTGTTTTTGTATATGTCTCGTTCGAAACGAAAATTTAAACAATAAGATTCTCTCTTTAGTGTTGACCACGTTCTAGTCTTCGTTAATTGAACGAGCTTTAGCCCGGACATTGGAAAAAAGACCATAGAAAAACACATTGTGGAGAGAAATAACGTAACACGGCTACTCCAGCAGCTTAACCTTATTCCAAAGTAGGGCTTCTATTTAAATCAGAATTATTCTATCCAAAAAGATAAATTCAACCCAAGTAAATGAATTTGAAAATATTTTCATTGAAAGGTATACATGTCCGTTTTGAGCCATTTCCTACAACAACCGACCGTTTGTTATAGTGGCTTGAAAATTGTAATATCAAAGGCTAATCTTATAAAATGAAAAATCAACACATTATGTACTTATTATGTTTACCCTTACAAGGTGATTCTTCAGATGGTCATAAGTTTTGCTAAGA